>JABUQX010002763.1:20000-28201 GCA_015478945.1 Trachelipus rathkii | reverse complement strand
GGCAAAAAATTTGAGAAACTTCCATATCCATCGAATCTTCGCTTGTAGTCGTGGTAATGCCAGTTGATATTTCATAATCAAAAAAAGTCATCGGCACTACTTTCAGAAACTGCATAATCAGTCATGCTATTTGGGCTATCTTTTTTGGAGGGCTTTATAGAATTACCAGGCATTCTTGTTGACTCCTTTCGTCATATGCAGTATTTTGATGTCACTGTTATCGAATTGATAGCCACTTTAACTTTAATCTTAGATTTGACACAGAAGCTAATATTGCTAGTTTAGTTTTATGTCATATATCCAGATTGAGAAACTACCGAAACCTATTTGAAAAACCCTTTGAAATGGTTCAGAAGTGGCTGACAATACTGAAGGGGCTCATTATTAAGGCGATTAATTTTTTTTAATCAACTGCTAGAAGAGTAGTTGGCAGCAAAGCTCAATAGAAACAATCGAGTTCAAATTATATATACCGTATATTATATATATATATATAATATATATATATTATATATATATGTATATATATATATAATATATTATATATAGTATAATATATTATATAATATACTATATATATATAATATATATATATATATATATATATATATATATATATATAATATTAAAATTTATAAAATATCACACAAAGGTCAAGACCCTGTCAAAAGGGCCAGAGCTCTTCTCCATCTTCCTCTACCCTCCAACTCCCTCTTTTCTTCTCCAGCATCGATAGCATTCCATGTCTTCTCAATGAGCACTCCATCCTACGTCTCCACTCCCATTTCCACCTGGCCACTCTTTCCTCCTGCATTCTCTCCAGGTGTCCCCATCACCTCAATCTGTCAGCTTCCATCTTATTTAATATAGCTTTCACTCTAACCTCCTCCCTCATTCTTTCGATTATTTGTATGTCTCTTCTCGTCTTTCACACTATCGCCCTCAAAGCGTACATCTCTGCCGACTGTATTCAACTATCCTCTCTTGTGATCGTACTCCATGTCTATGCCCCATATAGTAGAATCCGTGTTAAAAAAAAACTTGAATATCGCCCTTTACACCTTCATTCTCATTTGTCTATCTTTCAGTATGGGGTACGCTGCTCTTACACCTTCCCCATATGAGCTGTCTACTTGTTATGCTCCTGTACATTTCCTCCTCCTCTTTTAAATACTCCATTCAAGTATTTGCATTTCTCCACCATCTATATCTCAGCCTTCCCACATCTGCTCTCCAGCTCTCCCCTACTAACCACAATTATCTCAGTCTTTTATGTGTTTCATAGTCAGACTGGCCTCTCTAAGCCTGTTTAGCAAAAACATTATTTCCACCTCTTCAGCCCTATCTTCCTCTCGCTCCAGCATGCAAGTCATCTGCGCATTTGCCACAGAATTATCGTCCTAAACTCCAATATCCTCTCTCATCTTCTTTATCACTACATCCAGATATGCTACAAATAAAATTGGTGATGACACGCTTCCCTGTTTGACTCCCGTTCTCACCTCAAACCATTCCTTAATCTCATATTCTGTTCTTACATTACATTTTATTCTCTTTATTAATAAACTCTCCAGGGCTCCTTCTCAACTTTTTAATCCACTGCCATATTCTCTCTCTACACTCTCCATAGTCCTCCTAGGCACTGAATCAAAAGCTTTTCTTAAAACTATGAAAGCTACATATGCTCTTTTATTATATTCCCATACCTTTCTAACGTAATTTCTCAAGGCGAACAAGAGATCCGTCGTTCTTCTGTTCTTTCTATATCCGTGCTGCTCTTCTCCCAGTCTGGGCTTTACTACCATTCTCAGTGTTTTCTCTAGTTTTCTCTTTATGCCAAGTGTTCCAACAAGAATGTTACCCTGTAGTTGTTACACTCCCCTGTATCTTTTTTTCCCTTATATATTGGAACTATAATTCACTTTCCCCACCCCTCTGGTACTTCGCTCTCGTTCCAACACCTATTGAACAATTCAGGAATTCTTTCATTTTCTTTCCTCCCTCTTTTGTTAGTTCTATGTGATCCCATTTTCCGAATCTTCATTGTTCTCAGAGTCACCTCAAACTCCTCCATAGTGATCTCTTCCCCCTCTTCATCTATCTCTTCTCCTTCCATCCCCCACCTGCTCATTCACATTTAACAGTTCTTGAAGTATTCCGTTTATTCCGTTTGTCTGTTATCTCACAAAAAACTCACCTTGTTATCCTGATATTGCCACACTTTCCTCTTTGATCCTCTATACGTTTTTGTCAGCCTAAAAATCCTCTTCCTTTTTTGCCCTTACATCTTCCATAATTCCTTCCAACTCTCTCTTTGCTGCCTTTTCTTTTACTCTTCTTTTCACTCTCTCTGTTTCATTTCTTAGCTCCATATACTGGGCCCTTGCCTGTTTAGTTCTATTTTTCAAGCATCTTCTCATCAAAACTGCTTTCCTCTTTATTGCCTCCTTCACTTCTTCAGTCCACCGCCTCTTGTGTCTTTCCTCGTTCCTCCTACCCATCCTTTACCCAGGGTCTTCTCTGCTGCCCTTTTTACTTTTCTTGTTTCTCCCCCTATCTCTCTGACTCCTTCTAATTGTTCTAGATTCTGACTTATTATTTCAATATATTCCCTTTTCTTGTCACACTCCTTCAGTGACTCCACTTTAATCACATTTCTCTTTTTTATTCTGCAACTTGTCTGTCTTCACCTTCAGGTCCGTCACCAATAATAATCTATGATCCGAATATATATTGCTACTCCAGGTATCACTTTCACATTTCTTGTTAGCCTACTATCAGACGATATTTATAGTCTATAATAGATCTCTGATCGAATTCTCTTGTGATATTTTTCCATCTATATCTTGTGAACCTATGTGAGGTCCTCTGTTGGAAAAAACCATTCATGATCTTCATTCCCTTCCTTAAACAGAAATCTATCAACTTCTCTCCTGCAATATTTCTTATCTTCTCTCCATACTGTCCCACCATTCTCTCCACCTCGTCTCTTCTCCTCCCCACTCTTGCATTAAAATCTACAATATATATATATATATATATATATATATATATATATATATATATATATATATATAATATATTATATATATATATATATATATATATATATATATATATATAATATATATATATATATAAAATATATATATATATATATATATATATATATATATATCGATTTTTTCTGATACATCTATAGAAAAAGCATAAAGCGATACTGATACTCGATACATTTAGGAATTGTCTAAGCGATACCGATAACCGATACAAATGTATCGATCGATACGTATCGCCGATTTATGTATCTAGATACTGCCCATCTGTGAACACAGGTAACAATATACCCTCATGTAAGACCCTATCGCACTAAGACTTAGTAAGCTATAATTTTTTCAATTAAAAGTGCAGAGGCAGGGCTATGATGGTGCTACTGTTATGAGTGGAAAGTACATTGGACTGCAGACCAAAATCAAGCGAAAGTCGCCTAATGCAGAGTATGTGCATTGTGAAAATCACAACCTTAACTTAGTCTTGAATAATTCTGTAAAGGAGATTACAGAAATGATTGTTTTTTATGATGTGATTAATGAGATATATGGGTATTTCAGTCAGAGTCTCCCAAGATGGCAATCACTGAAAGAAATTTCTTCAGAAACCTGCATGGTCAACAAAACTGTTAAAAAACTGTGCCCAAACTAGATAGTCTTCGAGGTTCGATTGCTTGTTGGTAGTTAAAGTTAATTCCATTTATATTTTGAATTGTTTATCAAAAATCATCCAAACTTCAACAAAGAGCTCTGAAGTAGTTTAGGCGACAGCATTAAGAAGACAAATGTCTACTTTTCACTTCATTTTAATGCTTGTGTTTCAAAGCAAAATTTTGGAAAGTATTAACATCACTTCTAAAACACTCCAAAAAATCAGACATATCCCTGGATGAAGCTTCCACTCTTTTAGAAAAGTGTGTCACCAAACTAAACCAGTTGCGGGGAGAGTTTTACAAGCTAGTGGAAGAGGCCCAGGAAATTGCAAGAAGCTGGCAAATTGAGACTTCATTGCCTACTAAACGCAAAAGCAAAGTGACAAGCTTCTTTGATGAGCTTTCAAAAGATGTTGACTTCATTGATCCTTTGCACAATTTCAGGGTGAAGGTTTTTTACAGAAACATTGATATACTAATAGGCCAAGTGAATCGGAGGTATCAGAATATGAGGAAGGTGAAACGGATGTTTTGCTTTTTGAGCCCTACAGCCCTTACAGAACAAACAGATAAAGAGCTCATGGAGTCTGCTGACAAGTTTTACAAAAAATATGAAGCCGACTGACAAGTTCTTTAGTTACGGAAATTGTCTGCTTTAGAAATGTTGTGGCAAGTGAAATAAAGAAAAGAAAAACGACAAAAATAATACAAGTGGCAGAATATTTGTTGATTGAAAATATATGTTGTCTTGTAGTATCCAGAAAAGAAGTGTAACAGCTTTTATAATGTTTCTGGACACTCCCAGTAACTTCATCATCTGCTGAGAGATCTTTTCAAAATTAAAACTAATAAAAGTTTTTTGAGAAGTACCATGACGACCGTAAGTTAAGTGAATTGGCTGTTAGCATACAGTATGATCGGGCTCGCGCACTGGAATTGGAGAAATTAGTGCGAACATTTTGTGATGCAAAGAGACGAAGGGGATTAATGAGCATTTAGAAGACTCTTAATGTCAAAGTTAAAAAGTAATGACAAATGTTGTATTGTTTATTAATTAGTAAGTTTTTGCTTTACTTTACCAATAACAGTAATGTGAAAGTGTTTTAAAAATGCACATCTCTTTTATAATATATATATATATATTTAATACATAAGTATATATATATATATATATATATAATATATTATATATATATATGTATATATATATATATATATATATATATATATATATATAATACAGTATATATATATATATATATATATATATATATATATATATATATATATATATAATATATAATATATATATATAATATATATATATATATATATATTTATATATATATAAATATAAATATATATATATATATATATATAGTATATATATATATATATATATATATATATATTATATATATATTATATAATATATATAGATTATATATATATATATAGAATATATAATTATATATAAATATTTTTTTCATTGCAATACACTCTGGTTCTTTTGTAATGCTAGTGTGATTTTTCTTTGATTTGAACAAGAAAACTTTTTTTGTCATTTAAGTTCCAAAACTCTATCCATCCCGTCCATGACTAAAGGGGGCGCAACTGACCTTAGTTACGCCACTGCCAAAGACACAATTCAATCCCCATTCAAATCGTAGTTAAATCTCTTATTTGAGTAACCTAAGTGAACCTTACACATATATTATATTGTATAATACGTAATATATAGTATATATATATATATATAATATATATATGATATATAATATATATAATTAATATATAATTATATATATAATATATATATATATATATATATATATGATAATAAACGGTTTATTATAATATATATATATATATATAATTATATATATTAATATATATATATATATATATATATATATATATAATATATATATATATATATATATATATATATATATATATATATATATATATATATATAGTGTTTTATTTTTTTGGTACTCTAAAGTGTTTTCTTTCTACAGCTTTTCTATTATATAGTAAAAAAAATAGGTATGGCTAAGCAAAGGTATGCAACACCTTTGAATGATGACGAAATTATTTTTGATCTCAATGACGAATCTGAAGTTTTAGATTTTGAAAATCTCCTTATAGAATCAGAAGATGAAGAAACGAGTGATGAACTTGAAATAGAACCAGTATATGAATCTGATACGCAGGAGGAGTATGTTCAAGAAATTCAAGAGGAAGAAATTGATGATCGTATTCCAGAGTGTAATGAACCTTGCTCATCTACGACATCTAGAAAACGGCACAGGCGTGAGGAGGAATAATGGTTTTGAAAAAAAGACGTAATTTCAATTTCCTACCTAACAGGTTTCTAAGCAAGATATTGGGATGGGAATTGCAGCATATCAAAATTCAACGTATATTGATCTTGAAAAATTAATGGATTTTTTTCAAGTAAAATTTTTGTATCGCATTTTTTTTTTATTCAGCACGTTATAGTTATAGGTGGTATAGTTTTAATTTTATAGAAAATTGGCTAAATTTTCAAAAAATTACATAATTGGCATGAAAAAATGACCTTGGTTTTTGCTAAACGAAGATTTAAGAGGTGGGTCATTTTGACCCACATATATATATAAAATATGACCAAAATAAGGGGTTTGAAAAAAGGCGTAATTTCAATTTCCTACCTAACAGGTTTCTAAGCAAGATATTGGGGTGGGAATTGCAGCATATCAAAATTCAACGTATAATGATTTCAGAAATGTTTAGAAAAGAAAAAAAAATTAAAAGTTACAATTTTTTTAAAATTTTTAAAGAGTAAATGTATTTTTTTTAAGTAAAATTTTTATATCGCAGTTTTTTTTTATTCAACACATGTTAAACTTCAAACTTGAGTTTTAATTTCATAGGAAATTGGCTAAATTTTCAAAAAATAATATAATTCGCATAAAAATATGACCTTGGTCTTTGCTAAACGAAGATTTATTAGGTGGGTCATTTTTACCCCAGGAACCCGTATGTGTCCAAAAAAATTGACGAACCCGTTCTAGGGTTAAATGGACCCACAATATATAGGTATTGGTCCTGTGATATGGAACGTCAATTGGTCCCGCGATATGGAGTGTCAATTGATCCCACGATATGGAGCGTCAATTGGTCCCGCGATATGTGAAATTCAAGTGGTCCTGTGATATGAAAGTTGATCTGTGTTATTCTTCTGCGTCCCAAGGTATGCACGTCAAGTGAACCCTCGATATGAATGTCAATCTTTGATCACAAGGTATGCAAGTTAAGTGGACCCTCGATATGAAAGTTTAATACATACATTAGTCTCTTGTTCATCTATCAATTCATCTTTAATTATTAATTCATCTTATTTTTCAGGTACTCACCCTTTCTGTATATAGGATGACTGCGAGGGGAGTCTTGTATGCACGAATCAACGGGTTGTTCCACATAAGAAGTTCTGCAGGATATGAAATGCTTTTAATACTGTTTAATGCTTTGACTTTTCGTAATTTTACATTTTTCCTCAATCTTTATCTATTTAGTTTTTATTATTTATCTTTTTATCTATTTTTAACATTATATTTTTAAAGAATATTCACTATAGATTACCCACCTAGATTGTTATGATGGATATCTTCGTTTCTTCGGTCATGAATGGAGGTTGAATCAGGATCATGTACTTCGTCTGGTTGTTGTAGCTGTAAGTGATCTTCTTCTATTTTGTTTATTATAATTCTCTCAACAGTTTACACGTGAGTATTATTAAATCAAATGAATTACAAGTGAGAAAAAACAGTGGTAACAAAACAACTACAAATAAACACTATACTACTCACCAACTGAGTTCTTGTTGATTGAATAACGGTTATGTACAATTGATAAACTTAAAGGAGACTTGTACTCTTAGATACACATTAGTATCTATTAAATGAATTAACAATGATTTGTATACACGTAAACACAGTACTTGGTTGCTTTCACGGCTTCCTCTAAACACAAACACAGCCCTAAGGTGCGCACCCGTAACCATTTACTACGAGGTATCCCACTACGGCAACCGTATTTACACTTACTCTATGTGTTTACTAATTCCCACAATACTATACAACTGTGTACCACAAAGTACACCACATTTACTACTTAAATTTAACAATGACTGCAAGAGAGAGAAAAAATAAATACGATAAAAGACTAATAAAATAAAGATCAACAGAGACCCAAATGAGTCTCTACTGCCGACTTGGTCGGCCCAGTAACTTCACAATCTTCTTCTCCTTCTCATCATCTGCACACACAAGGAATAGGATAAAGGAGAGGACACTCCATTCTTCATACATCAACCTAAGAGAGAAGAAAAGAAACACAAAACTTATCAATCTTATACCTTTCTCTCCCGACACCTTTCATTTGTATCAAACATCCACTTACCAGCATTTACTGAAAATAAAATTAGCCCTAGTATTATGTTCATTTTCCATAT
>JABUQX010002763.1:0-15000 GCA_015478945.1 Trachelipus rathkii | reverse complement strand
TAGAAAATTGTATAACAAAAGAAAGACTATAAAAGAAACCAACTCCAATAATTGATAAATTGGTATTCTTTTTTTGCATTGTACATTTAAGATATTTTATTGCATTGTAGGATTAGTGCATTTTTTAGAATTAAGGCTCATTTTAGGTTTAAGGATTTTTCATTTAAGGTATCGGTATCGGACGGTATCGGTATCTGACTGGATCGGTGTCGGTATTTGTTTATAGAGGTATCGGTATCGGCTTTTGTAATTGGTGTTGTGTGGAGAAGAATTAGTTGTGTTGTGATTTTTTTTCAATAAATTCTTATTAGTTT
Source organism: Trachelipus rathkii (assembly GCA_015478945.1). Lineage (NCBI taxonomy): Eukaryota > Metazoa > Arthropoda > Malacostraca > Isopoda > Trachelipodidae > Trachelipus > Trachelipus rathkii. The sequence continues at coordinate 14,686 of JABUQX010002763.1, read as the reverse complement.
TCTTTGTTCCGTGTTTTCTTTTTTTTTGTCTTCCTGTGTTTTATTCTTCTCGTTAGGATAGACCCACGACAATTTGGATAGTGAGCGGGATCGAACCCCACCACATATTGTGGAGAATCGAACCCACCACAACGATGTTATAACTATTTTTTCATACGCATTATTTCTAACCAGATCATTCGTATTTTAGAAAACATGACCAAACCATTTCAACATTCTACTTTCATTTATTCTCTCATTTACCCCTTTCTTCACACCACACAACTCTCTAATACGTTCATTCCGCATTTTATTAATTCTTCTCACACCTAGCACGCCCCTAAGATTGTCCATCTGAACACATTGAACTTTAGATCTATACTTCTTATTCCAGACCACAGTCTCACTACTATACAATAACACATGTACAACATACCCCTCATGTAAGACCTAGCACACTCAAGATATAGTCCCTTTACATTCACCAACATTATTGCCACAGCCACCTTCCAAACACTCACACATGCAGATCACGTACAAAAAAAATAATAAACTAAGTAAAAAATGGTAATAGTCCGCTTGAGGGAAATGGACCAACATCGATATTTTAGAAAAGATGATCGATTTTATAATATTGCCTTCTAGGAGATTGGCATTTCGTTTGAATTATATACAGTGTGTTTGAATGCATGCATCGATATTAAAAAAAAAATAAAAAAAACAAAAGTAATTTATGCGCACATTTACACATAAATATAAAAATATATTTCTTTTGATTTTTTTAGATATATATAATATATATATATATATATATATATATTATATATATATAAATATATATATATATATAGTATATATATATATATAATATAATATTATATATATATATATTATATGATATATAGTAATATATATATATATACGTATATATAATATATATATTATATATAATATTATTATATATAATATATAATATACTAATATAAGATATATATATATATATATATATATATATATATATATACTTATATATATATATATATATATATATATATATATATATAGGTATATAGTTAGACAATCAAGTTAACAGTTTCAGGTATTGTTCTCGCTAATTATTGTTATAAGTTAGATATGTTAGGTTAGGTTAGTTAAGTTAAGTTAGGTTAAGTTAAATTAAGTTAAGTGTAGGTTTAGGTTAAATAAACCGTAACCTAAACAACCTAACCTAAAACCTAACCTAAACAAATAAATAAAACAAAAATTAAAGAAAAATACCTGAAACTGTAAATAAGTGAGTTGTGAGCAAATAATATATATATATATATATATATATATATATATATATATATAATATCATATATATATATATATACTATATATATATATATATATATATATATATATATATATATATATAATATATATATATAATATATATAATATTATAGATATCTATATATCCAAAATGTTAATCAGTTTTGTTAAATTTTGTCTTTAATAACACATTTTAAGTTAATATATACGTATATTTTTATAATAAACAAATATTTCATTTTGAAAAATTATGTTTATGTAAATTTAGCTGGAAGCCATGTCACCCTACCGTGTTCGAAACAAATTATTCTTATAAAGATGGTAAACAACGATATCCGATAACTTTCGATTATCGGAAAAAACAATCGATATCTGAAAACCTCTCTCGCCTCTGGACAATTACCTCAATCCAAATATACCCTAAATATTTAAACTCAGACACTTGTTCCAGCTGCTCACCATCTAACAAACTTCACACTGAGGACTGTCCTCACTCACAACCATAACCTTTTACTCTTATCCACGTTACTTTCAAGCCCCCCTTAACACACCCTGCAAATCTCTCTACCGATCCTCTCAAACTCTCTTCAGAGATTCGCCACACAGAACCAAATCGACCGCATATAAAAGGTAGGCCAGCCACCCTCCACTCATCTCCATTTCTCCATCATTCTAACACCATCTTCCTGCCATCCCCACCTCGAATTCTTTCAAACCCCCAGTCCATATACAAATTGAATAAACCAAGGAGACATAACACACAACCCTGTCTCACTCGCTATTAATCCTAAACAAATCACCATTGACACCATTTATTTCTTACACACGCTTCACTATCGTCATACATACTTTTGATTCCATTCAGAGCCTACCACCACACCATATATCACTAACACCTGCCATAAAGCTCCCTGTTAACCCTATCATACGCCTGTGCAAATCCAAAACCAAATACAATTTATTCTTCTGCTCCCTCATTTTCTCATGCATTTGTTTCAATGTAAAGATGTTATCACACATCCTCTACACTCCTAAATGCAATTATCCTCGTTTTGATTTTCGAATGAACTCCTTGATGACGCTCTACGCACTTCTTTCATCAAAATACCACTATGTACATTCCACTACACTCACTATATCTTATTCAAGTAGGTTGAACACAATTTTACTTTTTCCTTACCCTTATATAAGGGTATATTACCGCTCTCTCCAATCCCTGGAACTATACCTCCATAACGCTTTATTACACAACTTTCAAATCCAATCAATCACCAATCTCGCCTTCCGTTCTTGATCATTTTCACAATTAATTTCATCTATAACCTTGCAGATTTACCATTCTTTCAACTTTCTCACTCTACCCATTACTTCCTCCTTACTAATAATCCTCATCCCCAAAATACCTATTCCTTCTTGCACCATCAAACCCACACACATTCACTTACCTCTTTCCATTACTGTTAATATTGTGCAGATTTTCGAAGTTTCTTTCCACACTCCCTCACATTCATTTCATCAGTACGAAAGCACAATCCCTATTCATTATTCAAAGCAGATTCCTTATTCTCATCTTAACCTTTCGCGCTTCCTTCCAGAAGAGCTTCCGTATTCCCTTGTAAGCCCCATTCATCTCCTTCCAAACTGTTCATTACCTCTTGTTTTCTCATACGTATGCACCCTTTGAGTATTTCTTTTTTCCTCCTTATAAATTCCAAGCATCTTTTCTTTTGAAACTTCAATCATTGGTGTTTAGTACATTCAACCACGCTTCTTATTTACCTTTAACCGCTTCATTCACCTCTTCATTCCATCATTCACTTTTGATATTCTTATCCTACTTTAGCATATCCACACACTTCCTTTGCACTACTAACAATTGCTTCCTTCATTTGCCCCCAGATTTGATTTCAGTATCAACTTGTTCACATTCGACCGATTTACTAGCAAGCGCTCTTACATACTTATCCTTTTACCTGCCTTGTTCACTTAAACTTCTCACTCTTAATTTACCTACTTCTTCGTATCCACCTTCCTCTCCACCAAGGCCCCACAATTAATTTTTAATAGAAACAACATAATGATCCGGATAATCCCATTCCTAAAACCCTCACTGAATTTAACATCCAACACATACTTCAAAGACAACACATTACTTAAATATATATTATAGTAATTATATATATAGTTAATATATATAATATATATATATAATATATATATATATATATCATATATATATATATACTATAGTATATATATATAGTATATTTATATATATTTTTTTTTTTTTTTTTGAGGGATGTAGAGGGAACTCCTCAGCACACAGGAATGCAGGTATACCATGTTAGTAAAGCAACAACAGGGGAAATCACTAACCGAATGAAATATGAACAGAGCTGAAATGGTTAGATCTTATACAAGATGTTCAGCTCCAAGAGAAAGGCAAAAATTCGGATCACTGAAAAGTGAAGAGATTCGGATAAGATGTGAGAAGGCGATACTGAAGGAGTGAAAGAGGTATAGTGAGCACATCAAAGAAGAAGCTGCTTCTAAGGTTGAGATGGCCCTCGTAACCCACAAAGAGGTCAACGACTGTAAGAGGCAATTGAGGAGCAAAATGAGAAAGTCGGGAGGATTCCCCTGCGTCATAAGAAATCCATGGGTGAGATTGGTATGACCCAGACGCAATCGAGACATGACTACCTCCAGAGGCGACTCCTTCTACTATATGAAGACCACCGGCCAATGACGGGTTTGACGTCCGTAGTCTGGCGACACGAGCATTCCTCCGCCCAACATGTTTGGCAGCCAAGAGGAAACCCTGACGTATTAAGATGGAGGAATATGCAGCAGGCGAATGGGCCCAGGCGCTACATAAGAGGAGTTGTATTGGGCACGCAACTCGACACCCAGTGCTAAGCAACCTATTTGGCCTCCCTATTCGTGCCCGTTCGCTTTCCAGGAACACCCACAGGAGGGAACCAACAGAAGCTCAATGCTGTGGTTCTGCACAGGCAACAAGCAGAGGACTTGTTGAAATGGCAGGGACCAAGGGTTTCGAGTTGATCGATCAAGCAACGCCTGGAAAGCGCTTTGAGAATTGGAAAAGATGGCATAGTTACCCCCACGGGTAATGGTACTGATTCTGTTCACCGCCATGGACATCACTATCAGTTCAGCCGAAAAAAAACAGACAAATACGGTGAAAGGGTGGGATACAGGTGATGTCCGGAAACACAGCCGAAGTCCCCACCCCTCCCTCTGTCTTGGAATCATCGGTTTGTAAACCGCCGTATAAGTGCGATGGAACCTCCGCATGGACAGAAAGGAATTCCTCCACAACTGCAGTCGGGGTGTGCCTCAAGACTTTGTCAAGACTGGATTCCCGTTTGCCAGAGACAGGAGGCGGTAAACCCCTTTGAATGGTCAGAGGTAAAATCGTTAGTGCATGACCGCTCGCCAAGGAAAGTGCGAGGAAAAGCGAAAGATGAAGTACAACCGAGAAAAAGCCAATAAGAAGGGTTGTGATGGACGACGCTCTATATAGATGTCAAGGACTATGAGGTAGGAACCTGAATGCGGACGAACAGTGAGCTGCTTCCTTTGTAGGGATAGGGGCATCACCCCTGCCTCCACCTCCAGGCTTCCCTAGGAGGGGAACGAAATGCTCCCGTAGCTATTCTCAGACCTTCGGTCTGAATGGGGTCAAGAAGACATAGGTAGGACCGGAAGGTCTGCCCATAAATGGCACAACCATAGTCTAGTTTAGCCCGTACCAGCATTAATGTAAAGATTAGGAGCATGGCTTTTTCGTCCACCCCAAGTCTTGGAGTGAGTGCCGTAAAGAATCCCAAAGAACGTCGGCAACTAGCTTTGAGGAGAGTAATGTGCGGGAGGTGCGTGAAGAGCTCATCAAGCAGCAGACTCAGGAACCCCGCCGTCGGATCCACATGGATAGGAGCCATAGAGACGTAATATAGGAAGCGATTGTATGCGAACCCTACGAGGAGGATTTTTTCGGAAAAGCACGGCTGTAGTTTTCAATGTGAAGAATGTAAAGCCACGCGCAGAACACCAGGAGGAAACCCTATCGATGGCGAGCTGAAGTTGACGCACCATACAAGGAAGTTTAGCTCCAGAGATGTACAGGGCAAGATCGTCAACATAGATGGAGCAGCGACTATTTCATTGAAACCTATCGCGAAAAGCAACACGCTCAGTACACTGCCCTGCGGCACCCCTTCGTCCAGGACAAAACACCTCGACAGTGTGGCACCACAACGGACCTGAAACGACGTTCGACATCAATAACTGAAGGAAGAGGGGAAGCTGCCCCTTAAGGCCTAAAGAATGAAGGCTCCGTAAAACCCCCATCCTCCACAGGCTATCATACGCCTTTTCGAGGTCAAAGAAAACGACCAAGATCATTTTGTTGGAAGCAAATGCCTCACGAACGTCGTGATATAATCGAAGGAGAGAATCCTGAGTAGAGCGAGGGTGACAAAAACCAAATTTTTAGTCAGAAAACGCATGGAGTTGCTCCAACGTGGGAACAAGACGAGAAGCCACCAATCACACCATGAGCTGCATGTGTTGCTGGTCAATGAAATAGGGCGATGGTTGTCGGAAGAAGCTGGAACCTTTCCAGGTTTGGGAATGAGGACAATATATGCAGTAGACCAGACAGGAGGGACGACCCCCTCCGCCCATATTCTATTATATAAGCTGAGAAGGAATGCAGTGGCAGAAGGATGAGTATGTTTAAGCATCTGGAAGGAAATACCACCAGAGCCAGGAGCTTCTTTCTTGCAGTTTTAGGGCGTCTTGGAACTCTGCTCTGGTTAATAATCTGTTGTATGGAAGGTCTTCTCCAAGTGGAACAGAAAATTCTGGAGTCTCCACCCTCAGGCGGTCAGAACGAAAAGGTTCAGGGTACTGGGAACCGCTGAAGCAGGACGCGAAGTGATAACCCAACTCGTCTGCCACGACCCCAGAAGCAGAGATGACATCAGAGGTATGCGGACCATAAGCAAGGAAGATTGGTGGATCTGCATGGTGTTTTCGAGAAATTTTTAGCACCTTTTCATGGATCGATGATACAGGCGTAGAAGAATGAATGGTGGAAGCGAAGTCGCAAAAAATTATTTGTTCCGCGTACCAAGACTAATACGCTGGGAGCGGGCTCGAGCCCTTAAACAGAATCAATTGGAAAGGTGTGGGAGTTTGCTTATACAGCCTATACAATTTACGCTTTTCCCGATTAGCCCGAGCACATTCCTAGTTTCACCAGGGAGTTATCGACATCCTGCTCCTAGATGAACGAGGTATATGGTCTGTTGCTGCCCGGAGGATTGTTTCCTGAAAGTAGGTGAAAGCATTCGCCGGCGACGGGAAGAGGGTAGTTGCAGGAAAGATGGGGAAGTAAGTGGCCTGATGAAAGGAAGACCAGTCCGCTTGTCGTAGCGCCGGCCCAGATGTGCTGCTGGCGGACTTGGGCCGGGAAGGAAATCACGTGGGTTAGTTGGTCACTACCGCAGAGGAAGCCGAACCGTTTTCCCATCCAAAACGGTCTTTAAAGACGAATGGATCACAACGAGACGTCAACACAGGAAGAAGTGCCTGTATAAAAACGTTCAGAGACATCCCAATGAGAAATCCTACAAAATACTTAATATCCCATCAGCATTGGGGGACATAACATAGTCTCTCCAAAAAGGGGTGACGGAGGTTAAAGTCACCTAGGACAACATGGGCAGCGGGAGACTTTTGAAAAAGTCGACAACGTCCTTCTTAGTATATTTACAGCTGGGTGCCAGATACACCGAGAGCAGTGTAAGCGGCGTTTCAAGATGGAAACGAGCCGCTACGGCATGTAAGGGAGTGGACAGGAGAATGGGAGTGGATGGGACAGACTCGTGAAGCAGGATAGCTGCCCCCCTCTTCACTGGCCCACGATTCCAGGGAAATAAGAGTTTCCTGCTTACGTAAAGGTTTGCAAAAGGTCTGGGGTCGCGAAGTTGTATTCCATAAACAAACAGCCAATGGGATGAGGACATAATCTCTTTAGTTCTTCGTAATTAGCAAAATATCCGAGACAGTCCATTGGATGATGAAACGCGGAGTGCATAACGGTCAAGTTACACTCAATGTTTAGACGATCCATGACAATAATCACGATTTTTGGGATTTGACAGTCTTCTCAGAGGATAAAGTCTGATGGTCCCGTGAGTCGTCGGACGATCCACCAGCCGGAACGTCAAACCCGGGGGAACAGGATGAACACGCAGCAGGGATATGTGTGGACCTCCCTGCTACGAGAGGGTTTCCAAAGAGGCGTGGCTAGTCACATACATTCTGAACATTCTCCCAGCTTGAGTACCCCTGCCAGACTTCTTAGCAGACTGGGAAGGCTGGGCTGTGTCCCTCCAGGAGGTGCTCCAACAAAAGCTTGGGAAGATAGAAGAGAAGGACAAGTAGGAATGTTGTCGGCGGGAATAATAGGAGACACATTTAAAGACAAGTGTGTGGTGTCCGTAGTCAAAATCTCCGGAGCTATCCGCTCCCGAGTAGTGCCAGATGGCTCAGTCGACGGTTCCGAAATCAAAGTGGGTGAAGGGAAAGAGGCAGGGAGGAAAGAAGACTCCTTCCTCCCTTGTCCACCAGAATTTAAAAATTTAAAAATTCTAAGAATTCTGTGTAGAATAATGGTTATTTTCATCAATTTTTAGAAAAAAAAAACATTGGTCAAACTCACTTGTTTGTAGAAGAGAACCCTTTTAATGTGGCTAATGGCTTGACAGGAACTAAAAGTTTTGATGAAGGGATGGGATGATAAATGCTAAGATTCTCAGGTTTGTACTTTGATTCTATGTCCCAATGAACAGAAGGAACATCGTAACCAAACATCATCTCAAAATGATCAAGAAACCTATGAAAAAAAATACAATCCTATAAACCTCTGCTAGCAAAACTGGTGAGGAGTATAATTGCAAAACACTTAAAATTTTAATACCTTGTGTTTTCATTGAATTTTAGTATGCTGTCTGTTTGATTATGTTCTGGATACAAAAATAAAACTGGCCAAATCAGTTCATTTTTCTTATTAAGATGAACTATTGAATCCTAAATAATAAAAAAACAAAATAATAACCAGTAAAAAAAAATAAAAAAATAAAATTCCATTTAATCTGAAAGCAAAAAGGAGCATAAGAGTGAAGTTATTTGCAGGTTATAGTGTTTAAATATAAAAAAGCCAAATCTGAAGTTCTACTCTCCCAAATTCGAAATTGTGGAAATATATCAAAAAGTAACACAAACAAAATTATATTATAGAAAAACTTTAAGTAACTAAATGTTTCATACGATTATATTACAAAAAAAAAAAAAAATGCATTACCCCAAAAGACTGTATTCGAGGTTGAAGGTGGTGTATAAGAGAAGAAGGTTCTTCATTTTCATCAACATTCGTGGATGGAAGAATCTTTATACCACGGTTGCGAATTTCCGATAAAAGGTTTTTCTCCAACCTGATTCGCTTCCTATCTGTAGCTGCATTTTTGCGTTTTTCTACTTCAAGCTTTTTCTAAAAGTAATTATTCATATTTTATAATACAGGTAATCTAAAAATGTTCCCAATTTATTTTAACGACATTAAAAGAACCTTTAAAATGGAACATCATATTTGCTCCTCCCTCCCTACCCTGAACGACCATCTTGAGGAGAGTTGGTAATAATAATAATAATAATAAAAAAAATTAACAGTACAGGTGCAGGCACTGCTCGCTGAGGAAGATGCGATACTAGTGTGAAACTTCAACGCTAAGGTCTGGACATAGATGTAATGAGAGATATATCGGATAAAGACATGTTACATCTAATGAAGTAAGTTCAGCTCGTGCAAGAACGCAAAAACTACATCTGATCGGAAGTGTGAAAATTCAGCTAGAATGTAGGGGAGACAGTCTACATACGGAATGGATTTTATTGCATCAAAATACTTGCTACAAAGACTAAAGAAGGGCATCCTATCAGGGTATGACTAACCGAAAAAGTGTATTGACTCGGCAAAGCGGATAAGATGGGTGATTTTCTCATCGAAATTGCGCTCCCGATAGTAGCATCAGTATGACTGATTCGTGTCTAGTCTCTCCCAGTTCGCTCAGGCAAACTGAGAGAGCCCAACTCTTTACAAGGGGTTTCACCGAACGAAGCTTAGCACCCTGTATGTCTCCTCTTCAACAGCCTTCCCAGCAGATTTTGAAACCATTTTTATGGGGAGCATAGCAGTTGGTTAAGGGGGAATTCCCCATTGAAATTCTTGAGGGAAAATGTACTGCTGAAATTTTGGGAGTTGGCCCCTTGAATTGCATCTCTATTGTCTATTGGTTTGGTTATTTCCCACAATACTCACATGGGAGAAACTCGGCAAAAGTGTAAAGCTTTCCTCCGAGTAGGAGGTTAGCATAGGTATTGCAAAGCTTTATTCCAAGTATGAAGTTGGCATAGGTATTGTTTAATTATACAGACAAAGAGGTTAGCATAGGTATTGCAAAGCTTTATTCCAAGTATGAAGTTGGCATAGGTATTGTTTAATTATACAGACAAAGAGGTTAGCATAGGTATTGCAAAGCTTTATTCCAAGTATGAAGTTGGCATAGGTATTGTTTAATTATACAGACAAAGGAATTATCATAGGTATTGCATAGCTTTATTCCAAGTATGAAGTTGGCATAGGTATTCACTTTACTAGAGTGTATAGAGTAACTAGGAGTAATATTTTTGCCCTTTAAATGACTGACAATTTTGATCCTTTTTGTCGTGAATTATAAGATAAGCAGTGTAAAAGTGAAGAAGAAGAACTATTACGTATATTCTAATATGTACCTTGTGCTGTCTTAACTTTCATTATATCCATTATCAACCTAATATATCTTATATATTAATGAGATCTTTACTCTGCATTTCCTCGCATAATGCCAGACATGATCCCCGATCGCATGTGGTCATTCTGTGACTGCACAGCATTATGGATCTGTCATTGACATATATCAACGATTGTACCAATGCTCTTTAAAGGAAGATGAAGAGAAAACTGAAGAATACCCATCCTTTCTCCAAAGTTAGATTAGTTGCGGACTAAAAGAAAGAAAACCATCGAACCTACGAAAAGTATCAATGAGGCGTGGATGTTAACGGTTAACAATTTTACGATCTATTTCAAGGTTTGCAAAATTATTAATATATGTTTTTTGACCATTCGCGCTCTCCCTCGGCCTACGCATCTTAATTATTCGACCCTATCAAAAAATTTAACAATAGTCTTTTTTAAATGGGATCAAAAATTTGCCTTCCAAAGCCCATGTGTATGATTCAAAAGAACTTTTAACATTTCCATAAAAATCTATTGACTAGGTGCAAAAGGCTGAAAGATTTTGCGTCTTAGTGAGGATTACCCATCTCATCGCTGGTCTGACAAGTATGTTGTAGAGGGTTCAACATTAATGAATCTGAGATATCGAATATATATCATCCACGAATGTTCAATTGCAACAAATAACATGGAGGAGCCGTGCCGTGACACTGATGGCCTGCGCAAAAAATATTATGGCGACCCCGAGTGGGAGCGTCGGGTTGTCTCCAGATCTCGCCATTTCCCACCGCGTCTCGACTGACTTAATATAAGCGTCCACCTTTCCCAAAGCTGAGCTGATAGAGCTGGTTTTGAGTGCTGTTGTAACTTATAAAATTGAATATATAGTTAAACCTAACTGGCCTTGTCTAACGTCAAAACATCAAATGTCGGGAACGTAAATATCGTTATAATGGCAAAACAATTCCGTTTGTGTACTCTTTCTTGGAACTAACGTTGAAGGAGTTGGGGATACGACAATACTCATCTTGGAACCTATTGATCTGCTAAATAGTGAATGCGTATAGGATCACTTCAGCCGAGACCCGAGAATCCTTCTGAGTTTTAAATAGTGTCCAAAAGTTTCATCGCTCCTTGTTCAATTGAATGGTGGGGAACTATTGAGTTTGTTAGGAGTACCTTCCTAGCGGGGTGGGTTCCGTTCTATGAAGGAGAATTTTCTTGAGAGCACAGATCAGTAATACAGAGGTTCAACTCGTGGCCGTGCAAAGAAAGGAAATGGATCAAAACATCAAATAAGCGCGTGCCAGGATTATAACTAGAGCCAGAGCGGTAGTAGGGCAAACGGTTTCCCCCCGCTAACAACTAAAAATCCACTGCGAAAGAATAGTGAGCCTGTTGAAGAGCTATCGTCCCAGTTCGTCAAATTGGTCCTTGCGACTCGGGGTTTTTTTTACGCATGTGTCCGTCAGAGGTTTCCTCTCGCTGCTGGAGGCGCTTGTGAAGTGTTGGTGGCGGAGTAAGTAGAGCTTTCTTCTAGTTTGCCTTGGCACTCAAGCTGTCGGAATGTTAAACTTCGTTAAGGTCACTGGCACGTTCTCTTGGTAAACGGAGTCACCCCCACGTGATCCGTCGGTGTGTCAAATCACGCCCACCGTTTTTACGAATTCCGGAGCAGGTACCAGGAGTGTGCCTCAAGGCTTTATGGCTTTCGACAGTGTGCAAGAGGAGGCATACAGACCCAGATTCCGTTGACGATATTTTGTTCTTCGTTGTTGATGGGCCCTCACAGCTACTCATCAGCATGAATTATTTTGTTCGGCTTGCGACGCAGTCTCAGCCATCCGATTCAAGTTCTTCACTGACTGAGAGAGCTACCGTTCCTTTCAGAGAAAAGCCTTGCAACTGCTATATTAAGTTATGTTGACTGCCTCCCTTCCCTATTTTTCGCAGAGTGACCCCCACCCACAATTTTTTGCCATTACCTCCATCCTTCTTTCTTCCTGTGTGTGGGTGCGTGACTTCCCCCTGTTGTTAGCTTTAACTGGAGCCACGACGGTAAGTGGTGTTACTGGTATAGCCGTCTAATCTAAAATTATTGACTCACTATGATGACTCGATGGTGTTTCCCTGTAACACATCTCTAAAAAAAAAAAAATTAATTAATTATATATTTATTTTTTGGAAATAAAATTGAAGTTTGTTATTAAAATACAAAATCGTTTGCAATTACAGTATCAGAAGAAACTTTTTTTACTTATAAACTATATGTATTTGATAATAAAGGGTATGTTTATTAATTTAAAAAAATAATTAATAATTTTATTTGTTTCATTTAACTTTCAGTTGACCACTAACCAAACTGAATTTTTCATTCACATAAATGAATATATTCTCATTAAATTTTTTAATATATATCATGGCATTATATTTTTGGTTTAATGATCCTCAAAAAAGTTATATATTAATAAATTTTTAAATTTTTTATGTATTTTGAAACTGTGCAGGAAGTCTTTTTATATTATGTCATATACTATTATACATTATTAATTTCATTTATTAATATTTTCTTCTTCTGTACATCGGTTTGAACAACTGGAGAATACCTTATATAGTTTTTTTCTATATTCCGTTTCTTTATTAAATGTTTATTGTTATTAATTATTATTATTATTATTACATTCATTATTATTATTATTATATAATTCATTAATTATTTACTCTATTATTACTCTATTATTAATAACTATAATTATTATTTATTTATTTCTATTATTATTATTATTTTTTATTTGACTTATTAGTGTTAGTTATCTCACTTTTTTATTCTCAAAGTAATATTATTATTCTAAAAATATTTATTATTAATAATTTTAAAACAAAAAATCTAAACTACGACTGGACAACCCGACAATATCAATAGAGTTTTATTTAGAGTGAAATTCATTAGTTTTCGTTGAGTTCCGTAAAAGGGGCAGAAAAAAAAAAAAAAAAAAGTTTCCCTGTTGTTGAAAGCCAATTTTTTCAGCCCAGTTGGTCCGACGCTCCATTCTCTCTCAATTATGTGTAAAGAGTGTATATTATGACGGACATGGAGTTTTTGGTGATATATTTTCCTTGACGCTCTTAAGTGATCAATCTTGACCGGTCGATTAATCACCAGTGTTTCCTGAAATTGTAAAGTGAAATTGACCTTATCAATTACCTCGGTGCATTAAATGCAAAAAAACTAATAGTGATAATTCTGATACTGGTTAACGTTACACTTATGCAAAAAATTATTAGCCACTTGGATTAAGATTTTAGAAATTTTAGTTTAAAAAGGGATGGTGTAAATAATACGTTATTTTTTTAACCGGTATACTGGAGATGTATTTCGAAGAGATCTTCAAGGGTTCAGGTGGGAGACGTTAAGATATATTCTAGAGAATTAGTCTGAATGCAATAGATTAATCAACGTTCTTGTAGCAATGAATTAGGAATTATAACGTTTATTACAAGGACTTTATTCAAACAATTTTATATAATTTAATCAATTTAATTTGTGTTTCTCGGTAACTCGCTAGATAGAAAAAAAAGTTGACATATGTTATTCATGTCCTTACTAAGTAATAAAATGTTTTATCAGGTTAATGTTGATATCATTTATATTAATGTTCTAAGTTCTTCTGATTTTCATTTTATTAATGTTGACTGAAACCCACACTATTTTGTTAACACTTTTTTTAAACTATTCATTTACACAATCTTTATTCAATATATGAAAAATTGGAACTTCGGGACTTATTATTTGGAAAACTACCTTCTCTTTTCTGTTAGTTTCTGTGGTGAATCCTGGGCTTGAACCAGAAGACCGAATCCGATTCTCTTGCGTGTTGCGAGATCTATCAATAACAAGCAACCAATAAGAGCTCCAAATGGGCAGAGCTAGATGGTGAGAGCTCCGTTAGAGAGAAAGAATGTTAAGAGGTCCTTAGGTGAGGAGGTAAACTTAAAAGAATTGCACGCACCCGTTCCAGTTAAAACCCATTAAAAATGAAAACTCGAAGTATCTGACTTAAAACTCGTTACCAGAACAAAAATCCATCCTAGAGGCTTTTTCTACGGGAGATTACAGCGAACAAGAATAGACCGTAAAATCGTGGATGATTCGTACGAAACCATCATCAGTGCTACTAAGGTAAAATTCGTGCAAATGTAAGGTTCATTTTATCCGCCCCCTTCTTTGGCCGGTGGGCCACAATTAAACCATGCCACCATACAATAACTGCCCAATCAGATCAACGCCAGTTCACATTGATCCTATTATGCACACTTTATTATTAATAATAATATATATATATATATACTATATATTTATAATAATATTCATATATATATAATAATTTATATATTATTTGGAATATATATTATATATAATATATATATATATATTATTATATATATATAAATATATATTATAATTATTATATATATTATAATATATTAATAAATAATCTTATATAATATGTATAATATATA
>JABUQX010002762.1:92500-95233 GCA_015478945.1 Trachelipus rathkii | reverse complement strand
AGATATACAGGTGTTAGGAGCAAGTAGAGCAGAAAGGTGAAAGGAGGTTGCTGTGTTGTTGCTATGCAGTTATATAACATACATATATTATTATATATATATATATATATATATATATATATAGTATATATTATATATATATATATATATATATATATATATGTTATATTTTCCATTAAAATACAAATATATATGTTATATTTATATATATATTGGTTACATAGTTACATAGGTTAGCAATACAGCAGATACAGCAGGCTATGTTATGGAGCATGTACAAGCTGCTAGTTGTTGCTAAGGATATATAAGAATGGATGCGCCTCAGGCATGCGGTGCCAATTCAGCACACATGAATGAGTAAATTTACTAATAATGATAGTTATTATTCTTCATTACCCACATGATAAATGTTCCACTATATGAGTTTTTTTTTTTTTTTTTTTGCAATTTTTGAAGCACAAATTCAATATCATGATATGTATATTGAATATTGAATCAATATTTCAAAACTGCCTAAAAAAATAAAAATTACTTAGTGCACACTAAGACGTGTTAAAATACTATAGGTGATGTGGGGTGGCCAACCGTTCGCTTAAATTAAATTTTCATTCGTAGCCGGCTACCCGAGCGCACGCTCCCTGATATATATATACAAGAAGAAGAGTTATTATATATATATATATATATTATATGCAGAAAAATATATATACAATATATATATTGTTATATATATATTATTAATATATATATATATATATATTTTGCATATATATTATTATAATCCCCTGGGAGTAAGATCAGCAAAAATGAAGATGCAGAACAATTTGAAGTATTTAACAAAACACTACATAATTCGTAATATTAACTAAATCAAATAATAGTTATTAAATTTGCCTTTAATGCTATAATACGAATAAATTAGGTGAGTTCTGGGCCACACTTAGATTCAGGAACCAGATACTATTGACTATCAATAGGCACCCAGTTCTGAAGCCAGCGATCTCAGCACATGAGCCAGTGAAAGCAGACCCTCTCACAATCTCTATCTTAATAATACATTCACAGGCCCTCCACAACGCCAAACATCACCCCGAACCATATCTTCTGAGTAAGATCTTCATAGTAAATAGGGATGGCACAGAAAAAATCAATTGATTTTTTCAACTGATTTTTTCACTTGATTTTTTGCTCCAAAAAATCATGATTTTTTGCTTTTTTTTATTTATATATATTTTTTTAATTTTTAAGTGATTTAATTTCAATAGAAATAAAAAATTAGAATAATAATATCATAGCAAGGCTACTCTGTTTCAAATTTCTACACTATAAAAATGTCAACAAAAGATCATGTTTCAAACATGTTTCTTTTATTTCTGATGTAATATATTATCATAATTATAAATAAGCGAAATAACACTCTTTAGTGTTCCTGTTTCATTGTGTCATAGACTATAAGCCCTATTTTAAGATTTTGAACTCAGATATAGGGCCTAGGGTTAAAAATAATACTTAATCGAACTTAAAAAAAAAAGTTTGTTTACAAATTATATTTCGCGTGACGTCACGATTCTCAAAAAATCCAAAAAATCAAAAATTGATTTTTTTAACATTACGCAATAGTTATAAGCCACGCCCCTTCATTCTTGTTAGGGCTACAGTTTTAGGGTTAGCTATGTATAAACCGGTTTGTTGCATCATCTTTCGTTATTGTGAGAGAGAGAGAGAGAGAGAGAGAGAGTATATATATATTTTATCGGGAATAAATATAAATATATATATATATATATATATAAATTGCAGTTTTAATCAATAGATATAGTATTTTTTTTTATTAAAGAACTCTTTTTTTGCGAAACAAGACCAGCTTATAGATGATTCTATTATTTGTAAGGTTACTGCATAAATTGCAGGTTACTGGAATCTCTCTTATATACATATTGCCCTCTGGTTCTTGCAGGATATTATTCAATAAGGCCATGTTACCTTGTTTGGCCCTAATGCCTCTCCGGGAGGCAGTGGGGAAGAATTACTGTGGTAATGTTTGCTTTTGCTAGGTAGAAGTATTGTTCTTTTCTTTTTGTCTCTGTCGTGGCATAGGTCAAACACTTAACGCTATCTGCTAGTGGTCCAGAAATCACAGATGGTGAAAATATCAGGGGTATTATTATATATTATATATATACATAATAATAATATATATATATGTTATATATATATATATAGTTATATTATATTGTGGGATATATGGTTTGAATTTGTAGCAGTTGTTATACATATATATATATACATACATATACATATGCGGCTGTTATATATGCTACAGTTACTGTTGTTGTTGTTTGGTGAGAGTGGGAAAGAGCAAGAAGCATATATATTACTATATTCATATATTATGTTATAAAGATATATATATACATATATATATATATATATATATATATGTATATATAGATATATATATATATTATTAGTTATGTTAAGTTATTATATATATACATATATATATTATTATATATATATATTATATATATATATATATATTGTAATAATCTGACTGTTTCCTTTATAAATATAGCAGCATAGAATAAGAAATATATAATATATATGTTATATATATATATACATATAGAGATAGAGAGAGTAGAGTATAAATATAAAGAGTCACTTGTATATATATATACCTTTTAAACTTTACACCAAATTTTTAATATTATTTCTTGACGAGTAAATGCA
>JABUQX010002762.1:55000-75000 GCA_015478945.1 Trachelipus rathkii | reverse complement strand
CAACAATAACAAAAAAAACTCACAATGTATAAAAGAACTGAATTTAAACAATCAGTTAACAACCAACCAAAATAAGATCGCAGACGGACTAAACGAATACTTCGTAAACGTCGGTAAGCAAATCTTGAGAGACAAACCCCCTTGTCAAACATCATATGAAACTTTTCTCCCAGACTACGAGTCTCATTTTTCCTTTATTCCCATCACCGTCCCGGAGGTAAAAAAGGTAATCGCCGGATTAAAAAACAAAAAATGTGATGTTCATTCTATCCCCAATCACATCCTCAAACTCTCAGCTGACATAATAGCCACCCCTTTAAAACACTTGTTCAATGAATCATTTTTGACAGGAATTTTCCCAAATATATTCAAGACAGCAAAAGTGATCCCTATACCCAAAAAAGGAGACCTTTGCCTAGCAAAAAATTATAGACCAATAGCTATCACAAACACGATTAGTAAAATATTTGAGAAATTAGTTTTCAATCAGTTAACAGAATATTTTATATCAAACAATATTCTTAATGATTCACAATTTGGATTTAGAAAAGGACGCTCAACTGCTGATGCCCTCATTTGCTTAACCGAAAAACTGTACAGAAATATAGAAAATAAAGACTCCTCCCTGCTATTATTATTAGATTTCACTAAAGCTTTTGACATGATTGATCATGACATACTATTAAGTAAAATGAACAAAATGGGCTTTGAAGGGACAAACTTACAATGGTTTAAAAGCTACTTAAAGGAGAGATCTCAATACGTAAAACTAAATGAAACTAATTCAACCACACTTCAAACATCAATCGGCGTACCCCAGGGCTCAATTCTTGGACCGTTTTTATTTACTCTATATACAAATGATCTGATTAAGTCTCATGACGCTTTTTCAGTCTCTTTTGCTGACGATACCTCCATTTTAATAAATGACAAAGATGCCGAGTCTCTATCCCGTAAAGCAACAGACACATTAACAAAAATAATGAAATGGATAGATGCTAATAAGCTATCTTTAAATTTAAATAAAACATCTTACATAATTTTTAGCAACAAACCAATTAACGATTTAAAAATTAAAATTAATAATATAGAACTGAATAGGGCTGCAAATGCTAAAATACTTGGATTAACAATCGATGATAAACTGACATTTAAAGAACATATTAACAACCTAGTTAGCAGACTGTCGAGATACATGTATATGTTAATAAAATTAAGAAATTTTGTACCTCTTTACATTCTTAGGAAATTATACTATTCACTAATACACCCTCACTTACTTTACTGTCTTCCTATCTACGGTACCACAAGTAACTCAGTAATCCACCCTGTTATTGTAACCCAAAAGCGATTTATTCGCCTCATTAGCAATACAAGAGACTTTTACAGCCATACACAACCATTATTCAAAAACCTAAAGATATTGCAGTTTAAAGACTTGCTAAATATATCACTCCTGAAAGAGATACATAAAATTATCCATAACAATGCATGTGACTTCTTGCTAGCAAATTTTCATTCAAACCAAGCAAGGCGCGTAGCAAATCAAATATACCTAAGAAATAATACTTACATAAACCCTCCCTTCTGTAGACTTAAAAAAGCCACTCAAAGCGTCAGCCAAAAGCTGCTGCTTTTTCTTTAACTCAACAAGATATCAAACCGAAAACTCTACCGAAATCTCTTTACTAATTAAACAATATTCCAAATAAACACAACACCCAACCCATCACACCTACAAATTCAGCCACTCACCACAAATTAGCTTTATTGTGTTAAATTAGCTATTAATACTATTATTATTATTATTATTATTATTATTATTATTATTATTATTATTATTATTATTATTATTATTATTATTATTATTATTATTATTATTATTATTATTATTATTATTATTATTATTATTATTATTATTGGTCACCATACACATATTATTATTATTATTATTAGCTTACACACATATTATTATTATTAAGATTGACAGTGTTATTATTATTAAATAATATTATTAATAATATTATTATTGTAGATATTATTATTATTATTATTATGTGAGATATTATTATTATTAACGATTTTCTTAGTCATTATAATTTTTTTTACCTTTTTATTATTATTAAAATAACCACATATTTACTGCCAAACACGATCAGTGTAGCTAATATAATTACTACGGGTACCTGCAAATTAGATTTTTTATGATTGTATCGTGCATCAGCATCGCACTCGTCGTACTGTCGCAAGTCAGTTTTATTATCGCAATTCGCATCATGACCACCATTACACACAAGGTCACATATTATATTAAAAAAACAATGAATGATAATATTGTCCATTATTGAGAAAGAGGTAATACAGCCATTATTATTATTATTATTATTATTATTATTATTATTATTATTATTATTATTATTATTATTATTATTATTATTATTATTATTATTATTATTATTATTGTTATTAGTATTAGTAGTAGTAGTAGTAGTAGTAGTTATTAAAAGTCAGTGAAGAGCTAACTACTAAACTTTTTGTGTATTATTATTATTATTATTATTAATGAGTAGATTTCGTGGTAAAAGATGAAGTGTTCCAAATTAAGAACAAACACGAAGAGCTAAAGTTATTTGAAGCGTGTGTGAAAGGCATCTCTCTCTCTCTCTCTCTCTCTCTCTCTCTCTCTCTCTCTCTCTCTCTATATATATATATATATATATATATATATATATATATATATATATATATATATATATATATATATATATATATATATATATATATATATATATATATATATATCTCTCTCTCTCTCTCTCTCTCTCTCTCTCTCTCTCTCTCTCTCTCTCTCTCTCTCTCTCTCTCTCTCTCTCTCTCTCTGTCTCTCTCTCTCTCTCTCTCTCTCTCTCTCTCTCTCTCTCTAATATATAAATTGGCAAATTTCGTATAGAGATTCTCAGGTATATATATATATATATATATATATATATATATATATATTTATATATATAATAGATATATATATATATATATATATAAATATATATTTCTATATATATATATATATATATATATATATATGCTGTACATATCACAGGTTTGCATATATTTTGAAGTTTTAATAACACAACTAACACATATTTTGCTTATCTATATATTTTTTTTATGTTTTTTATGTTCTTTTTGGCGCCGAATTCAAAAATAGCATTAATATTTGCGTGTTTTTGATAGTTTTTTAGATATTTGTACCTTCATATTTTGCTAAGTATATACTCAACTTTTCTCTGTGGCAAGGTGTTTGTGTGATATATTTTAATATTATAATGATAAATAAGACAGTATATGTGTTTTCTTTTATCGGAGGGTGTTTTTGAAGTAAAACAAGCATTAATGAAAGGACAATATCTTTATGACATTGTAAATGTTTTGATAATCCTATTCTTGAATTTAAAGTGCTTTGACGATTAAAGTTTTCTAGAGTGAAGTATTTTATCATGGCAGTATTCCATCGGTTTGGTATCTTCTTTTCATTGTTGCGATGTCCTGAAATCTTTCGTCATGCTCCTTGCTGACGTCGCCTACGTTTTCGAGGAAGGAATCTATGTGTGGATTCAACAATTGTACCTTTATTGACATTCGACAACTCAGTTCTTCGAAGCTTTCAAATAGCTTTGCTACCACCTGTTTATAGTTAGGATCTTTGTGATTTGCTAGGAATCCATTAACTACACCACGAATTGTATACCAAGCTTCTTTCTCAACATTTCGTCATTACTTTAAAGTTTCTCGACTTCAACATTTTGCAGTTGTTTGAGGATTCCCAACAAACATGCCACTTTTGATCATATCAAATAGTTTGGAGAAAACATACGTTCTTCTTGTAATGCTTCTCCGCCGGGATCCCTAAGACCTTCACAAACTGTTTTATCAATCCAAGTTTAATATGGAAGTGGAGGTAATAAAACTTTGAAGGACTCAGTTAACGACTGTCTGAGAACATACAGAATTTCCCTGCAACTTAATTCAACTCGTGGTTGCCATAACTTTCTTATAATGTTCATCATCAGCTTTTGCTATCCATAGCCAAAGGAAACATGAATATTTTGTGTCCCCCTTACAAACCAAACAAGAAGGCAAGTATCTTGAAGTCATCACAAACATCCACTAGAAATCAGCATAGCTTATTTTTGTCAAAAGTTCTTTAACATTATCGTAGGTTTTCTTTCTTTTACTAGACTGTGCAAGGAGGCAAAAAGATGGATAGCGATTTCCATTATGTAGCAACACTTCTTTGAGACTTCGTGTTGAGCTGTCTATGAAAGCCGCCATTCTGTAGGATCATGCTTCAGTCCAACAGCAGTAAACAAACCATTCACATCTTTGCAAAAGTAGAGAGTTCGACACTAACATGATAGTAGATTTCATACCCCTCATGTCGTTTCCGGAACATGCCTATTGTTGTCCTTTATTCCCATTCCTTTGCCGGCTTTGATGTTAATTAACCGTTCCTCCCCTGACTTTGTGAGATCTTAATCCGTGATCAAATCCTCTAGTTTATACTGACTTAGAAAGTGACGCTCAGTAGTTGTTCTTGTGTACTGTTACTGCTACCTGTTGACCCTTCAGATAAAAATATCCATTGCATCTTCTGTCTGCAGAAGGAGGTAAGTACATACAACAGCACAGAGCACTAAAGACTTACCTGATTGACATTAGTATAGCATGCATTTTTGAGAACATGAATACAGTTATAGTAACTTTAGCCTTCATTTGAGTTAAAAGTGACACAATTAGAAATAGAATATATGCCCATGTTCTGATGGTTGAG
This sequence comes from Trachelipus rathkii, assembly GCA_015478945.1. Taxonomy (NCBI): domain Eukaryota; kingdom Metazoa; phylum Arthropoda; class Malacostraca; order Isopoda; family Trachelipodidae; genus Trachelipus; species Trachelipus rathkii. Next base: position 70,172 of record JABUQX010002762.1, on the reverse strand, counting down.
GTACTCGTAAGCTACTGTAATCGCCATGGAACAGGTATGTTAGGTGATTGTATGTCTTGGTTCATTAGAGCTCATTCTTACTTTTCTGTACTTTATAACATCAATGATACAAAAGTAGCAGTCATTATGATGGTTCTTCGGCTCTTCAGACTCTTGAAATAGCAAAAGACATAACTCTTCCAGTACCTCGCAGCCGCTTCCTGGTAGATCGGCGGCTTCCACATGTCACGTGAGGTATTTATGACATGTCCTGGTCACCCCATGGGCATTCCAAAATAAAGTTTTACGCTATGCAGAATTTGACACATGCGATCTTATAGAATACTTGTTTCCTTCATTTTATTTTCTTATGCATTCTATACATCTCTCCTTTATTTCTCTTTTACTCTGAGCCTCCCAGGGAGTGCTTAGGGTTATCATGGGAGCTTGAAACTCAAATTCAGAGTTCTAGGTTCATAAACATACAGAAAGACATCATTTGATCCATTATTTGTTCATTTCAAAACTCGGCACCTGCTCCGCACTAGCACCGGCTCAATGCTCACATCTGTGAGCCTTTTCAGTCTCCGCATCTTCTTATTCTTTCTTTCATCCTTCTTCTGTTAAGCTTTCCATGCGTTTGTCCTTTTTCCTTCTGGCTCCGTCTCCTGCTCCTGCCTGGCTCCTGCACCGGTTCATTACTCTGCATCATGTGCCTATTCAGTTTCTAACTTCTTCTTATTCCTTCTTCATCCTCCCTCCATCTTCCTCTGTTACGCACTCTGTGCATTTCTTCTTTATCTTCTGTAACTCCCCTCCTGGGGATGTTCAAATAGCTGAATCCTGTCGGCTATTTATTTTTCGTCTAGCTACGGCCATTTCCAAGTTTAGGAGCTCATCACCCCCATAAGGGAAGTGTAGCGGCTTGAAACCTCGACTCCGAGAAAATGACACCACTAAATTATGGGCTGGGAAGTTTGGTGGGATACGATAATTAGAACTCCCTAAATTGAGGGGGAAAAGTGTGGCTTATAAGATTTGTCCCTAGAACCACAATTTAGTAACCACACATAACAAAAGGTATCTATGGAATTTTTGTTTACTCAGTAGCCATCATAAAATGCTACAATATATATTTATTAATTAGCTATCTGTCTGAAATAAAAATGAAATACAAAACAGTTAGTGGAGAATAGCAAACATTAAAACATATACTAATAATTATAATATATCCTAATCATGTATATCAATGTATTTCTGTAATGGTCGATGATACAGAAAAACTGATTACATATTTGAAATCAGCCCAAATAATTAACTAAAAAAAAGTTAAAAAACTACAATAAACAAAATATGTTTGACATTTTGTTTCATTATGTAGTTTATAATGATTATAGATATATTTTTGACGATGATTACAAAAATATTTTCATTTTTTACATATCACCTATAGTTTTTTTCTATGAACAATCGAACTTTTAACACCAACATTGTTAGATGTAAAAAAGCATTTAAATAATAGTGCCAATAAGATGGATATAATAAGTTTGTTCGTATGACTGTTTGTTGGAATTTCAAACGTATAAAGTCTTTAATGACTCATTTATCTTTGCCTGTGCTAAAGCGAAATATACCGTTTTCCATTTGTGACGCGCAATGTTCTTTTCAATATGGCTTTGCAATCGCCTGTAAATAATGTTGATATATTTTATTACATTTGTAGAGATTATGGAGTCTTAAAGCAAAGACAGAATATTACAAACTTTGGAAAACGTGCATACTTTGCGTATTTCGGTGTAAAATTATACAATCAAGATAAAGCATGGGAACCACATAAGGTATGTCGAACGTGTTGAACCTTTGACTATGGTGTCTGGTGAAGTATCCATGTCTTTTGATATTCCAATAGTTTGGGAGAACTAGCAAATCATTATATTATTATTACTTCTGCTGATCTGTTCACGTGGTTATATTATAAAAAATCAAGAATAGCATAACATATCCCAGCCTACCCTCAGCAGCAAGACCTGCACCCCCATAATGAACAGCTACCTGTTACACTGCTTTTACATTAATAGAGACAAATTATTGCCTGGAGATTGAACCAATTGTTTACGATAGTAGTGTTGTAAATGTGTCTGGTATTGTCGTCAAGTTGTATCAGCTAACATCCAAGAATTACTAAGCAGGAAGAACAAGTGATTTAGTGCGAAACTTATATTTTCAAGATAAACCTAGACTCCTTGGCTAGCAATTGAAAAGCAAACATTTATCATCACAGGAATCACGATTTTCATGGTACAGATATCGTGTAAGGGAATTACTTCAATATTTTCATGAAGAGATGGACTTTGTGTGCTGGTAAAATACTGCAATACAGGAACTAAAGATATATTTTGAAATAATTCATCAGCTCTCAGAGTGGAGATTATTCATGATTTTATTTAAGAGAAATTTAAAAGAAAGGAGTTCTATTTCCTTATTGTAAATAACAATACATCCATCAATTCTTTAATTTAAAGAAACGTGCTAGAATGTTGAATTGTTAATATTAATCTAAGGTTGAAATATGATAGTGATGGCTCTGTGTGCAAAGATTTGGGAATTTATTGGAATATGGTACTTGGGTTATTTTAGAACACAGCAAATATTCGTCTTTTCTTGGTGAATGGGACAGTCGTGATCACAAAAATCACTGAAAATGGAAAGAGTAGCCTTTCAAATAAGTTTTCGCTACATTAATGTCCTACATCAACCACTTGTCAATCCATAAAATGTTCTACTCCTTCCAATTCATATTAAATTAGTCATTATGAAGCAATTCGTAAAAGTTTTGGCCAATGAAAGTGCTTGTTTAATGTATATATGTAACAAGATTTCCTTTTATTAATGCAAAAATTTGGAAGAGGAAACTTAATGGATCTCAAATTAAGATTGATATGTGGTCTAATTTTAAAGCTACAATGACAACCTGCCAATTAGAGGCATGGAACGCAATAAAAACTGTAATTGAGGAATTCCTCGGGAATAGGTAAGACCCAAATAACAAAACATAGGTAAATAATATGTCTGAAAAGATTAAAGACCTTGAATGCAACATGTGCTAAATTACACTTTTTGAGCTCACATCTACAATACTTTCCTGAAAATCTTGGAGTAGTGTCCTAAGAGCAAGACTGAGGGTTCTTTCAAGATCTAAAAGCTGTGGAGCAAAGGTGCCAAGGATGAAGGAATGCAAACATGATGGCCGACTACTGCTGGATGCTAAAAAGGGGAACAAAATCTGAAGACCGTACTAGCAAGCGCAAAAAATCAATGAAAAAATTTCAGTCACCTTAGGTAAGAATATTAATATTTTTACCAAAAATTAATGTGAGTACAGGTGATATATCTATATTTGTCATAATTATCATATAATCTTGGCAACTAGTGGGGTATTATGCAGCATTATATTTTTTATTTTCAGTACATAATATTTTTATCGCTTTAGGTAAATCTATAACCTATAAAATCCACGCACACACAAATATATATATATATATATATATATATATATATATATATATATATATATATATATATATATATATATATATATATATATATATATATATATATATATATATATATATATCAGTGGCGGCTCCTGCCTTCGTTGCATGTTTGTGCAACGACCACTTTTGAACAACGACCAACGACCTTTTTTTCCTATATCAACGATATTTTGTTTTTTAATTATTTGTCAGAAAGTTTCACATTTTCTCATATATATATATATATATATATATATATATATATATATATATATATATATATATTTTTACTATTCTTATATATATATATATATATAAGTAACTATATATATATATATATATATATATATATATATACATATATATATATATATATATATATATATATATATATATATATATATATATATATATATATATATATATATATATATATATATATATATATATATATATATATATATATATATATATATATATATATATAACGCGTCTACATAAGGCTTGACTATTCTCGTTGCAATAATAATGCAACTTTTTAAAACTAATATCCTCATGCTAATGAACGAAATATTTTGAAAACGTAGAAATGTATTTACCACTAGCCAAATATCTAAAACGTCGTTGCAAGGTATGCTTCAACTCACGTTTTGAAAAATGAACGATATACAAAGGAATTCGCTCGTTTAAAATTTTTTTTTTTATATTTGCTTAGTCTTCGTCCGGCGGCTGACAAGTGTGTCTGTTAGTTTGCTATTTTTATCTTTATTAATAATTATTAATAATATTAAAAGTGTAAATGAATTTTATATTGAAATTGTATATAAGGAGGCTTATATGTAGATATTTACATACAATTTATATTATATACTGTATAAGCCTATACACGAGAATAATAATAATAATAATAATAATAATAATAATAATAATAATAAATAATAATAATAATAATAATAATAATAAATAATAATAATAATAATAATAATAATAATAATAATAATAATAATAATAATAATAATAATAATAATAAGCCTATAATATGGTGAATAAAGATGTGATATTGAGTACTTTATTGAAAATTTAATTATCGTTCAATCTCTGACTCATCATATATATATATATATATATATATATATATATATATATATATATATATATATATATATATATATATATATATATATATATATATATATATATATATATATATATATATATATATATATATATATATATATATATTATATATAGATAAGCAGGAGAGTGAGGATACATTTTCCCCCATCCCTCACAATTACGTCATACCCCCATAAAACCCCTATCCCAACCCCAAAATTTTAAATTTTTTTGTTTCCCTATATTTTGTTAAATTGAATTTTGTAATAATAATAATAATAATAATAATAATAATAATAATAATAATAATAATAATAATAATAATAATAATAATAATAATAATAATAATAATATAATTTTGTTTAAAATAAGGAATTGATTTTATTTTTAGTTGTGAAGCTCAATTTTGTTAAAAAAATAATTCTTCACTGAAATAATATATATATAGTATAAATATTTATATATATATATATATATATATATATATATATATATATATATATATATATATATATATATATATATATATATATATATATATATATATATATATATATATATATATATATATATATATATATATATATATATATATTTATATATATATATATATATATATATATATATATATATATATATATATATATATATATATATATATATATATATATATATATATATATATATATATATAAATATATATATATATATATATATATATATATATACTGTAACCTTCTTTATTTATATATATATATATATATATATATATATATATATATATATATATATATATATATATATATATATATATATTTAAGGTAAAGCTTGAGACGCTTTATAATATTTATAATGGTAAATGCCTTTAAGGTAAAAAATAAACTAAAGGAAGGATTTCAAAATCCTTTTAAATTTTTAAAATATTGTACTAATTTATTTAGTAGAGTCTATTCACATTAGCTTTCAGCCTAAGGAGGCCCTCTGTCAGATGTGTTACATAAAGAACTAAATTATAAATCTAAAAATTAACTAATTAATATAAAGAATCTAAAAATCAAGTAATATTAGAAAGTTTTGGGATTAATTTCTTAAAAAATGGTGTGGAGTTTAAGATGTTGTTTAAGATGGGATCAATTAGGAGCTCGTTTTTTTGTATGTTAAAGTTTTTTGTGTTGTTTATACAGAAAGATTCGGTAAGTTTTCTAAGGTGTAGATGTTCTATGTTAATTATAGGTGTCATGTGAGTGATATCTATTGTTTGGTTTTGGGAGGCTCTATGTATGGTGAGGGCAGAGTGGGTTGTCTGTAAGATCATATTTGTGTTAATATTGTCTGCGATGGAAGTCATGAGTTTCTCCAATATAAGAGCTATTACAGTTAAGGCAAGGGATCTTGTAAATGCATTGTGAAGTAGAGGGATTATGATGTGTGTGAGGTTTGAGAATGTACTTAAAAGGGAGGGTATTGGAGGTGGTGATATTGATGGTGTTTGGTAAGATTTTTTTAACAGAGTTATGTATTTGTGTAGGTAAGGGGAGAAAAGATTTAAAGGTGTTTTTAGTGTTGGTTTTATTGTAATATGTATTTTTTGCTTTACGTAAAGCTTTGAAAAATGATGTGGGAAGGATAACATCTTCAAAAATCTTTGCTACCTCGCTCAATCTCAACCAGGTGGAACTTTCATTCAAGATCTGTAATACAGTTTTTGAAAATATTGACGAAATAAAAGAATGTTTTAATATTATATTAAATGGGGATGAATTTCAAGACGTAAATACAATTAACCTTGCGTCAGGTCACATTAAAATTATTGAGGGTAATAATTTCAAATTCTGGCATTCTTTTTTTCATAAAATCAGTAGACTTTTTTTTATGGCCGGCTGCAAAAAAGGGTCACTGATCCCCTCAGTATCAAGATGTTCATTGATAATTTTGAGTGGAAAATTCTTTTAATAAGGGAAGAGTCCCAGGAGACAATACAAAACTTGGAAAAGAGAAGAAAAACGGATATCTCCGAATTAAATCGAGAGGCTAAAGAGATATGTGACATAATTATTTGTCAGATAAAAGATAGATTTACGTTCTCACGACATTTAATTGTTGCCACGTTATTTCTGCCGGAAATGTTTCCTCAGTATGATCCCATCTTTCCTGAGAAAAATGTAAATGAAACCTGTAAAGTGTACACTTTCATTGACATAAACAAACTTAAAACAGAACTATCTTTAATATATACCTAGAAGAATTTCGTTCTATGTCTGGAGCCATAGCTTTATTTGATGTCATTACTGAAAATCACTTGGAAGCCACTTTTAGTGAAAGTGTGAAACTATTAAAATTTTTAATAACCATTCCGATGACAACGTCCGAAGTTGAGTGCTATTTTTCTACTTTAAAAAGGATTAAAACCTTTCTTAGAAACACCATGGGGTTAGCAATGCTTTCGATCGATTTTAATAATAATTTTAATAATAAGGTGATTGATAAATTTGGACTTTCTTTTTAAATAAAATTGTAAAAGTAAGTTACATAACTTTTTAAAAATAATTGTAAAATTTTTTAATTTTTCTAGATTAATGCTTTACGGTCATCAATGCTCTCTTTTTTGAAACACACACAGACACTCACACACACACACACACACACACACACACACACACACACACACACATATATATATATATATATATATATATATATATATATATATATATATATATATATATATATATATATATATATATATATATATATATATATATATATATATATATATATATATATATATTTATTTATATTATATATATATCTATAAATATACGGATATAAAAATAGGCATATATATATTACTGAAGTAAGATGTAAATATCACTGTGAAAGCGAAGTAGAGTTCGGTTCATCATATATATATATATATATATATATATATATATATATATATATATATATATATATATATATATATATATATATATATATATATATATATATATATATATATATATATATATTTTATTTATTTATTTATTTATTATTACCACATAGCCTCTTAATCCTGAGGTAATTGGTCAGGGAAAGTATTTGTATGGTTTCTGACCAAGTGGAAGGTGCAGGAATATTTAGGCCCGATAGCAAGCCCTGCTTCAGCGCGACGTAGTCGGAATGCTTGCCACCGTAAGGCGTGGGTTCGCATCCTAGTACGCGGCTTTTCCAATGCGAGAAGCATGAGAAGAGTGATTTGTTTGTGAATAGACTGTTCTGTTGTATGTGTTGGCTATGGTTGTGATGTGTGTGTATTGAGATTAGTGTAATACACTATGCCGTAAACTGCAATACGTAAATATTGCAGAAAATCTCCTACTAACGACAATTTTTTGTGTCCGTTCACGTGGCCGAACGAGAACTCGAACCCATACTGAGAGGGAATCCTGTTCTTAAGGTCTTAAGGTGAGCCAAAAAGCCCGCCTTAACACAAAGAAAACATATATATATATATATATATATATATATATATATATATATATATATATATATATATATATATATATATATATATATATATATATATATATATATATATATATATATATATATATATATATATATATATATATATATATATATATATATATATATATAAATATATATATATATATATATATGTATATATATATATAATAATAATAACATATATATATATATATATTTATATATATATATATATATATATATATATATATATATATATATATATATATATATATATATATATATATATATATATATATATATATATATATATATATATATATATAATAATATATATAATATATACAAAGTAAATTACAAGGGTGAAAGAAATGGGGTGGAGGGATGTTGTTCCCACATGGAAAGAACATAAGGTATGTATGATGACGAGAGAGAGGTTGATAAATTTTTTTCCACGAGATGGGTCTTAGGGTAGCAGTATAATAATACAGGCCAGTCTGATGATGTCAGCCAAACTTGACGTTAAGGTACGACTAAAGCTTCACGATGTATGTATATATATATATATATATATATATATATATATATATATATATATATATATATATATATATATAACTATATATATATATCTATATGTATATATATATATATATATATATATATATATATATATATATTGATGATAAAGTCCCTTGAGGTAATATTTTTCAAAAATGGAAGTAAAAATATTTATTAATACATAACAACTTAATTAAAATCACAGAATAAAAGAGGATGCCGAGCTTTCGTGATCCATACTCGATTCACATTTTCAAGGACTGAAGGACAAAGAATTGGTGTTGATCTGAATTTAGCTACTCCATTCCATCTTCATTTTTTGCATCTTGGTATGTCTACACATAATTTCCTTTTAAGACTTTATCATAAATAAATAACAAAAGACGAATATTTATATTATAACAAGATCAATATATATATATATATATATATATATATATATATATATATATATATATATATATATATATATATATATATATATATATATATATATAAAATAACAAATATATATATATAAAAAAAAAATATATATATATATATATATATATATATATATATATATATATATATATATATATATATATATATATATATATATATACTTTTATATATATATATATATATATATATATATATATATATTTATATATATATATATATATATATATATATATATATATATATATATATATATATATATATATATATATATATATATATATATATATATATATATATATAATAATAATATATATATATATATATATATATATATATATATATATATATATATATATATATATATATATATATATATATATATATATATACAGTATATATACATGAAACGCTTTTAAAATAAGATGTACTACGCTTAATATAATAACGTATGGTAGAAAGGAGGAAGAGATCTTATAGATGATGAAGGAAAGGAGGATTAATGTGACGGGAAAGATGAAGATGCGAATGAGTGGAGAAGAGACAGGAATAGATATGAGAGGAGGATATGAATTAATATACAAAGTAGTAGAGGAGGAAATCAGGAAGCATGACGTGGGCTTCATAGTAGGGACCAAGATGTCACCATTCATACAAATAATAGAAATTATACATGGGAAAGATATACCACATCTACCAGATCTATTCACCACAATAAGGACACCCAGAATAGAAAAAGAGACAGTTCATGGAAATGTTGGAGGAGAAGGTAGAGGACGGAAGAAGAGAAGGGATGTATTGTTGCTGATTGGAGATTTCAATGCAAGAGTGGGGAGGAGAAGAGACGAGGTGGAGAGAATGGTGGGACAGTATGGAGAGGAGATAAGGAATATTGAAGGAGAGATGTTGATAGATTTCTGTTTAAGGAAGGGAATGAAGATCATGAATGGCTTTTTCCAACAGAGGGACTCACATAGGTTCACAAGATATAGATGGAACAATATCACAGGAGAATTCGATCAGAGATCTATTAATTATAGACTATATAATATCGTCTGATAGTAGGCTAATAAGGAATGTGAAAGTGATACCTGGAGTAACAATATATATTCGGATCATAGATTATTGGTGACGGACCTGGAGGTAAAGACAGATAAGTTGCAGAATAAAGAAAAGAGAAATGTGATTAAAGTGGAGTCACTGAAAGAGTGTGACAGGAGAAGGAAAAATATTGAAAAAATGCACAAGCGAGGACCTAGAACAGTTAGAACGAGTAACAGAGATGGGGGAGCTACAAGAAACGGTAAGAAGGAGATCAGAGGAGACCCTGGGTAAAAGATGGGTAGGAGAAAGAAGGAAAAGACACACGAAATATTGGACTGAAGAAGTGATGGAGGCAATAAAGAGGAAAACAGTATTGATGAGAAGGTGGTTGAAAAATAGAACTGCACAGACAAGAGCTCACTATGTGGAGGCAAGAAATGAAGTAGAGATTAAAAAGAAGAGAGAAGAAGAGGCAGCATAGAGAGAGAGGCGGAAGAAATGATGTAAGATGTGAGGGCAGAAAGGAAGAAGATTTTTAGACTGGCAAAAACGTATAGAGGATCAAAGAGGAAAGTGTGCAATATCAAGGATAAGCAAGGTGAATTTTTGGTGAGATCAACAGACAAACAGGAGATAAACGGAATACTTCAGAGAACTGTTAAATGTGAATGAGCAGGTGGGGGATGGGAGGAGAAGAGATAGTTGAAGGAGGGGAGGATGAAGAGGGGGAGGAGATCACTATGGAGGAGTTGGAGGTGACTCTGAGAACAATGAAGATTCGGAAGATGGGATACCCATAGAACTAACAAAAGAGGGAGGAGAGAAAATGAAAGAATTCTGAAATTGTTCAATAGGTGTTGGAACGAGAGCGAAGTACCAGAGGGGTGGGGAAAGTCAATCATAGTTCCAATATATAAGGGAAAAAAAGATACAGGGGAGTGTAACAACTACAGGGTAACATTCTTGTTGGAACACTTGGCATAAAGAGAATACTAGAGAAAACACTGAGAATGGTAGTAGAGCCCAGACTGGGAGAAGAGCAGCACGGATATAGAAAGAACAGAAGCACGACGGATCTCTTGTTCGCCTTGAGAATTACGTTAGAAAAGGTATGGGAATATAATAAACGAGCATATGTAGCTTTCATAGTTCTAAGAAAAGCTTTTGATTCAGTGCCTAGGAAGGGACTATGGAGAGTGCTAGAGAGAGAATATGCAGTGGATAAAAAGTTGAGAGGAGCCCTGGAGAGTTTGTATAAGAATAATAAATGTAATGTAAGAACAGAATATGAGAATAAGGAATGGTTTTAGGTGAGAACTGGAGTCAAACAGGGAAGCGTGTTGTCACCAATTTTGTTTGTAGCATATCTGGATGTAGTGATAAAGAAGGTGAGAGAGGATATAGGAGATTAGGACTGATATTCTGGCATGCGCAGATGACTTGGCATGCTGGAGCGAAGAGGAAGATAGGCTGAGAGAGGTGGTAACATGTTTTGCTAATAGGCTTAGAGAGGCCGGTCTGACTATGAACACATAAAAGACTGAGATCATTGTGGTTAGTAGGGGAGAAGGAAGGGGAGAGCTGAGAGTAGATGTGGAAGGGACTGAGATATAGATGGTGGAGAAATGCAAATACTTGAGTGGAGTATTTGGAAGAGGAGGAGGAAATGTACAGGAGATAACAAGTAGGATAGCTCAGTATGGGAAGAGAACAGTGTACCCCATACTGAAAGATAAACAAATGAGTATGGAGGTGAAAAGGGTGATATTCGACGAGATGTTAACACCGATTCTACTATATGGGCAGAGACATGAAGTACGACCACAAGAGAGGATAGTAGAATACAGTCGGCGGAGATGTACGTTTTGAGAGCGATAATGGGAAAGACTAGAAGAGACAGACAGAGAAACGAAAGAATAAGAGAAGAGGTTGGAGTGAAGGCTATATTGAATAAGATGGATGCAGCCAGATTGAGGTGGTGGGGACATCTGGAGAGAATGCAAGAGGGAAGAGTGGCCAAGAAGAGATGGGAGTGGAGACCGGAGGAAACGAGACCAAGAGGAAGACCTAGGAAGAGATGGGAAAGCTCGGTGGAGGACTCATTGAGAAGACATGGATTGCCGTCGATGCAGGAGCTGAGGGAAGATGGAGTTTTGGAAGATAGAGGAAGATTCAGAAGAGTGCTGGCCCCGCTGACAGGGTCTTGACCCTTCCTGGGAGCGGTAGTTGTAATATATATATATATATATATATATATATATATATATATATATATATATATATATATATATATATATATATATATATATATATATATATATATATGTATATATATATATTACCGTTTTTTTATAGCAACACTGGTCTGAACAAAGACAATAGGAAAGAAAGAGCTCGTCCAATCATTCTGAAATCTGCAATAAAAATTTAAAATCAGATCAGTAGGAAAAAATATATCCCCATTTCAAACCTTTTGCAAAAAAAAAAAAAAAAAATAGGAAAAAATTCATCAGAATCATGATGATGAGGATTCATACAATAAAATTATTCTTTAAATGAAAATAAATGGGGTTGAAAATAATGAAAATAATGGAAAAAAAAAATTGGAGAACTAAATTTGTTAAAAGACATTTAAAAAATGTGCTTTTTGCGTGTGGAACCTGACGATAAAAAAAAAACGATTTTTTAACTCTCTCTCTCTCTCTCTCTCTCTCTCTCTCTCTCTCTCTCTCTCTCTCTCTCTCTCTCTCTCTCTCTCTCTCTCTCTCTCTCTTTCTCTCTCTCTTTCTCTCTCTCTCTCTCTCTCTCTCTCTCTCTCTCTCTCTCTCTCTCTCTCTCTCTCTCTCTCTCTCTCTCTCTCTCTCTATATATATATATATATATATATATATATATATATATATATATATATAAAAATAAATATATATATACTATATAACTGTATATATATATATATATATATATATATATATATATATATATATTTATTTCAAACTTTTCACATAGATAAACATCAAGATAAATCTGAACATACATTTATATATATATATGTACTTCTTTATACTATATATATATATATATATATATATATATATATATATATATATATATATATATATATATATATATATATATATATATATATATATATATATATATATCTTCGTAGAATACGAGCAAAAAAATAGATCTTGGGGCACTCACCACTCAAATCTTTGGTTCCAAACTGTATGAGCCAGGGCAGCGAGGAGCCGGAGCCGGAGCCGGAGCTGGAGCCGGAGCCGGAGCCGGAGCCGGAGCCGGAGCCGGCGCCGGAGCAGGAGCAAAAAACAACTTGCTTTTGATTAAAAGAAATAGGGCCGGAGGTGGGAGCCCAAGACTGGTCAGCGTAATTTTAAGATCATGTAGCTGGTCCGTGCAATTATAAAATGGTTGACGGGAAGTCGAAAACGGAGTCGTAGTCTATGTCATGGTCGAAATCGAAGTTGAAGTAGGAGTCAGATCGGGAGTCGAAGTCGGAGAGGGCAAAAAAAATTACCGGTTCCCCAGTCCTGGCTTAATTCATAGCCATATTAAAAGATGAAAAACCTTCTACTATAAAATCCTGCTCCATCTGATAATCAACGATAATCTTGATAGAATATTTATTATCTTATTTACAATATTTACAATATTATATTATTTACAGTGCCAAACCAACGAATGTGCATATTTGCTTTCTCTTTCACTTATTTCCACTTATTTGACCTTTAAAATTTTCAGTACCGAAAGGGCGAACGTGTTCGGAACATTTTAACTCCTCCATGGCAGATTCGTTGTTGGAATCACACTTTGTTCCAATGTTTAACGCGAACATTTAACCATTTTTATTTCTCAAAACAACACACTTACACATTATATATATATATATATATATATATATATATATATATATATATATATATATATATATATATATATATATATATATATATATATATATATATATATATATATATATATATATATATATATATATATATATATATATATATATATATATATATATATATATATATATATATATATATAGCCATATAGGACATTTATAAGTGGTTGACTCCGTTAATATTAGGTTAGGTTAATTTAGGTTAAGTTTGGTTAGGATAGGTTAGGTTAGGTTAGGTTGGGTTAGGTTAGGTTAGGTTAGGTTATGTTAGGTTAGGTTAGGTTAGGTTACCCAAAAATTTAATGTATTTACCCTAAAATTATTAAAATAACGATACATTAATTATTGATTTTCGCTCCTGGAGTCAACCACTTATAAATAGCCATATATATATATATATATATATATATATATATATATATATATATATATATATATATATATATATATATATATATATATATATATATATTTATATATGTAGCACTCAATTAACTTTGTAAAAATTTTTAATTTATGTTCGTACTTATGCTAAGATTTGCGCGAGCAAAATTTTAGCATAAGTCAAAGTGAAAATATATATAAACTCGTCCTTTTGAGATGCTCTTCAGTCAGATAAAGTCAGATCAAATTATTAAGAATCAAAAGAAAATCTCACTCAAGATACTCTCTCCAGAAGTCCTCCCGGCAAGAGCGATAAATTTCAAGGAAAAGGCTTCGACTTGAATTTCGATCACAAATATTTCGCTAAACGAAGAGTCAGAGGCAATTGTGGAAAACGCGCTGGAAAAGGCTGTGACTACAATTCGCCTACGAGAGAAAGTATCTCAACAGAAGGGACTTTGTTACTTTATACTTTCATTGCATATTTACTTATGTTGAATAAAAACATCATTTCAAATATAGTTTCTAATTTACCAACCTCTTATATGGACTCTTGAAGCCTGTTTAGCAAGTAATTACCCTATATAATTGGTGAACCCGGAGTAGAACACCCATTACTTCAATCAACGCCTTCTGAAAAACAAAATGAAGAAAAAGAAAAAAAATAAAATAATACTAAAATTCCCAATCAGAACAC
>JABUQX010002762.1:35000-47500 GCA_015478945.1 Trachelipus rathkii | reverse complement strand
TATATATATATATTTATATATATATATATATATATATATATATATATATATACTATATATTCAATATATATATATATATATATATATATATATATATATATATATATATATATATATATATATATATATATATTAGGGTGATGACTCGGAATGGAATTTTTTTCCTGATATTAGGTTTAATTGGCATTTAGGTACTGATCACGTAAAACTTGGCTATCTTATACAATTATGAAAAATTGTCCCCACACTGGGATTTAAAAGTTTTCAGATATTGCTATTATTTATATTACATGTAATAAATCCAAATTGTTGGTTGCAACAAACCTTATATGCAAATGCCTGTCTCTTTTGCATATTTCACTTAGCTCTTCCATCACTTTCACAGCACTCTTAGCAATCATATTCGAGTGAGGTATAACAAAGACTGATGGTGTCCGGTTCCGGTGAGTTTTTAGTCACTTAAGGGCATTAGTACACCTTAACTCAGTGATGCCGAGATGGAGGTCGCTATAAGATGTCTCTTTGAATTTCTGATTAGCGAACTATGCTTCCTGCCACTTGTTGGCGATGAAACTCCAAAACACTGCGCCATGATGGCAGAAGAAAGTACGCCAGGTGGGTATATACTCGCATAGCTCTCGAGTTCCATTGTTCATCCTGTAGTGAAGGTAATTTTTTCCACTTTTAGAGTTCAAACAAGGACTTGAAGTCGTCCTTGCAGCCGATCTTCTCGTCCACATTCACTTCTGCCTCTGACTTCGTAATTTTATAACAGTTTATCGGTTTAGAGATAGGTTTAGAAAAGTAGTAATCCAGTACGTGCCTCAATCTTTTGTCTAAAATGTGATGCTGACATGCAACGTATTGAGGCATCTCTAAATCCTTTCCAACTATCACTCTCTGCAGTCTTGCCAAAATTCCATTTGGTCTTCCGGTGTTGACTGTTGACGTATCACATATGATCATTTTAATGCTTGTCCAAGCATCATAGTCATCAATTATTTTCTTTAGTACATCATATACATCCAAAGAAGATCCATTTTGCACCTGGTGACTCCAAGTCTAATCTCTTTAGCTTCACTTTTCAAGCAGACAATTTGGTATTCATATTTTAACAGTCTTTTCACATCTAAGGGAAGACAGAAGGCTTTTTCTTTCTTCAGAAGATTTTTGACATCACACATCTTTTTTCAAGAAAGTCTCAGGACTCCAAGTCATACACCTGATGGCGTGGGTATAGGAAGAGGCACACCTTCTTCTGCAAGACTTGCACATACTTTAGAGGCTTAATGCGTTGATAAAAATTGACGAGTCACCAATTTTGTGACCTGTATTGTGGCAGATGGTTTTCTTCTCATGACTGGCTCTGAATAATCAGAGCCGCTCTCTGATAGGCTTCTCTCATTGTCGCTTGAAATGTAAGATACACTTTCCATATTAGATAAGCTAGGTCTATGCTCAAGTGATACTTTAACACGTCTAGTTTTTTTTGAAGGATGAACAGACGAATTTCTTGCAGTCTTATGAGTGGTATATCTCACCTTCTCATCTGATTTCATTCGTTTCTGATAAAGCTCTTTATCCTCTCGACTAAACCAAGCACCATCAAACTTTAGTGATGTTAAATATGCAATCTAAATCATTCCAGAATTCCAGAAATCTTTTCTTGGGATACGTTGGTTCTTTTCATGCAAACCTATAAGTTTAATTTGGCGAGCATTTATAATGTGCTAACTGAGAGTGGGAAAGATGATTTTCTCCCACAATTGAATTAATTATTTGACAATCAATTCAATTCTAATTTTTTTGTCTTTGCATTGTTTCAATAACGTATGAAATCTACTCAAAAATATGCCACTTTTGAGGTAGTCTTGTGCAGGTTGTCAAGTATTAAACACGAGGAAGGTAACGCCGCCTTGATTAAATAGATGATGGTAGATTTGAAGCTCATTTTGGGGCATTTTTTTAACCATATCACAAGATTTAAAGTATGCCATGGATATAAGATTAATGTTTTCAATTTTTATATATTATAATTTATCAAATCTGTGAAAGACAAAATAATTACAAGGAAAAAAAATATATAATAAAGCACAATGCACAACACACTGACTGAAACTATTTCCAACTAATCTTAGTCATTTCAGATCCTTATATATATATATATATATATATATATATATATATATATATATATATATATATATATATATATATATATATATATATATATATATATATATATATTGTAAAGTTTAAAAGTTAACAAGACAACTTCAGGTGACAGGATAAGAATAAACTCTTTATTAACAATGACTTTTATTTATATATTTCTTTGACACAAAATGGTAGCGTAATTATTAAAGGCAGTACTTGAGAATCTATGGTAGCGTAGTTACTTGAAGTAGGCGTGGTAGTTTCGGAGTAAGCGTGTTAGGTCCTAATACACATGTTATCATCTAATGCAAGGGAAAGTTTAGTCAGTTGACAGTACCACCGTCTTAAGAGGGGCCCACCTGCGGTCTCCACCGAACAGATGGGTTCGAACCCCGGTCTCCACCGAAAGGCTCTAGGGAAACTCGAAGTGAGTTTGGGAACGGTACCACCGTCCAATAAACAGAACCTAGGTCTCCACCAAAGGAACTGCCGCCGAACCGGTCTCCACCGAATCCGACTGGGATGAGCTAAAGGCTCGGTCGACGGTACCACCGTCTTAAAAGGGACCCACCTGCGGTCTCCACCGAACAGATGGGTTCGAACCCCGGTCTCCACCGAAAGGCTCTTTGGAAACTCGAAGTGAGTTTGGGAACGGTACCACCGTCCAATAAACAGAACCTAGGTCTCCACCAAAGGAACTGCCGCCGAACCGGTCTCCACCGAATCCGACTGGGATGAGCTAAAGGCTCGGTCGACGGTACCACCGTCTTAAAAGGGACCCACCTGCGGTCTCCACCGAACAGATGGGTTCGAACCCCGGTCTCCACCGAAAGGCTCTTGGGAAACTCGAAGTGAGTTTGGGAACGGTACCACCGTCCAATAAACAGAACCTAGGTCTCCACCAAAGGAACTGCCGCCGAACCGGTCTCCACCGAATCCGACTGGGATGAGCTAAAGGCTCGGTCGACGGTACCACCGTCTTAAAAGGGGCCCACCTGCGGTCTCCACCGAACAGAATGGGTTCGAACCCCGGTCTCCACCGAAAGGTTCTAGGGAAACCCGAAGGTTTGGGAACGGTACCACCGCTCAGTAAAAGCTCCGGTCCCACCGAGAGCTGGCGCTAACTTGGTATCCACCCAGTTAACTAAAGTAAGTTTTGGCTGAGAAACTATTGCTTCTCTAAGGTAGTTAGACTACAGTTGCCAGTGAGAAGAGCTAGAGATCCACTCCAGCTACTTTCTGAAATCCTAAAATCTAGTGCCTCATATATTCCTTGAAGAAGTTTGAACAATTAGTATAATGAATATAAAGAACTAAATCTTAGATATTATTTGTATAATCGAATGAAATAAATTTTAGTGGAATAAGTCAAAATTATTCGTACTTCTTTAGAAATGAAGGGTAACTAATTTAATTTTAAAGTCTAAAATATTTACAAAATCTTATAAATGTAGAACGTGTTTAATAACTGAACCTTATTTATATTATAAATATTAACTTCATTAAAATAAAAGAAAATAAAATCTTTAACTAATTTTATAAATCAAAATGAGTAAATGACTCTAAATTTCCTTTAAACTTGATATATTATAAGAAAAATAACTGAAACGATTCAAAGATTTTCATCTAAAACAAAAGAAAAACGCTTCATAACTTTAGTTTAAAATATAAGCCTTTTGAACTAAATCACTCACAAATATCTTAATAATAATAATCATAATAATAATAATAATAATAATAATAATAATAATAATAATAACAATAACAATAATAATAACAATAATAACAATAATAATAATAATAATAATAATAATAATAATAATAATAATAAAACTGCTTTGCCTTCAATATTCTTAAAATAAACTTAATGAAAATTGGCTACGTGTCGTTTGGGAAAGATCGTATTTCTGCGGAGCTCAAAAATTACTTAAAAGTACTCTTTCCGCTAATCGCTTGTATATACATTTATTTGATGAAATATTATAAACAAAGTCATTGTTAATATTGCAACTATTTTCTAATTTAGGAAACATGGCCTTATAAACATTAAGTTCATTATTTGCATTGATGAATTTTGTGGACCAAAATTCATTGTTAAAAAGTGTTTCTTTCCGAATAAGTTTCTCTCATACATTTATTAGACTAAAGTCCATAACGAAATATTCTGAGATATATTTTATGGATAACTTAAGTAAATTTCTTTTCTAAATGAAGTTAAAGCAAAATCAAAATTTTTACACTACCCCCTCTTTAAGGCTTTAACTTCTTTAGGAAAAGAAAATAGAGTACATGCACAAAATTTATTTTAATTTTTCCTTTTAATAAAATAATTATTCATAAATTCGTAAATCTAAAATGTCAGAGGATCATTCTCGTTTGTAGGTATTTTGGTCGGTGAGTAAGGAGGAGTGCCTCCAGATGTTGAAGGGAACATCTTACTTGGTACATAAGGTGACGAAAACGAAAAGGAAGAGAGATGGCTAGAAAGGGACGACAATGAGGAGGAAGGCGTAGAGATCATTTCGAATCCATATTCCTCTTCGTCTTTATCTATCGGAGAGATTGGTCTAGCTATCTCATCGTTAATTAAAGGATACAGGTTTTCGTCCTTTGTTAATAATGGTTCCGCACCTTTTTCAACTGGAATTTTTCTTTTGTTCTGAGAGGGTAACTTTTGATTCTCTTTCTCAATTGAACTTGAGGAAGAGTTTAATGTTCTCTTTAACACTTTTAAATGTAATGATGAAGAGTTCCCTTTCTTTCTGAATTGCATTTCTGGCTTTCTCTTCAGTTTTGGTCCTTGACTATCAAATATTAACCTCCACCATTTTCTTTTGCGAAGAGTCATTTCTAGTTCATCAATTTTGCACGATTTTTGGATTTGTAAGAGTTTGTGATCATCCAATTCTATCTTTATGTTTGTAAGGTTGTTGTTTTTCTTGAAGGTTTTTTGAAGCTGTTGAAATATTTCAACAATATTTATGCTTGTACTATTCTCGTTTTGTAGATTTATAAAAGTTATATAAGACAATTCTCTTGTTATAAAAGATTCTTTGACGTTTTTGTTCACTAGTTTGTAGGTTTTATTATTCTTCATCACTTCTACATTCACGTTCCATGGATTACCTGGTGGCAAGTATTTAAGAAATAGCTTACTGAACAAGTCTATAGGGAAAGTATTCTTTTCCATTTTATGTAATTTAATTTTTGTTAATTTTAATTCAATGAAATTCCTGCAAAAAAAAGAAAAAATAAACAATATTAATTTCAATCATTTCTACTGTCCCGAAGTAGAATGCATGAGTTTAGGCCTAGCTCATCATTCTAGTTCTTTTCAGCGGCCTTACAATGGCGTTCCCTAGAGAATCTAACCATCTTGGATTTAACCGGTAAGGATAATTTGACAAAATCCATGTCAACCGCAGGACAAACCTATAAAGATCAGTGGGTTAGACTTTTCTTTATCTACAATAGTTGCAACTATCTAAAACATTCTACAAATAAACAATACAAACATTATCACTACTATATTTAAAACTTTATATTCAATTGGTCTCCCTTGGACCCTCTTAACATCTTGTATGCTTCCCTTAGATCTAAGGTTATATCTATTCCTATTTCTTTGATCAATATTATTTTTATCACCACCATTATCATCACTATCTTTATTAACATTATTATCGTCTCTGTCAGCATTATTTTCATTATCACTATCATCACTAATATTATTGTCAACATCATAGTTGTGAGAATTGTTAATTCTCGGGTAATATTCGGTTTCTGAATCAGATTCACTATTGTTATCTATATCTTCGTCTTCTATAGTATGATTGAAGTTATATTCTAAGTATGGGGAGTTGCATTCTTTAATTCTATTTACATGTATGTTCTCATTTTTTTTCGTTGAATCGAATAATGGTTTTATTGAATAATTTACTGGTGATAACTTTTTTACTATCCTGTATGGTCCTAACCATCTAAATTTTAATTTGCTACCTATTCCAACTCTGTAGTTGTTTTTTAATAAAACTAAATCCCCTATTTCAAATTCTTTAAAGTTTTTGGTTTTATAATATCTCTTTTGACTGTTTTGTTTCTTTTTATGGCTTAAATAGGCTTGTTTATAAGCTTCATTCATTTTTATCACAAGGTCTTGCTTATAACTTTTACCATTATAATCATAAGTTTTAGCTGTATTTATTATATCAGATAATGGTAAGGTCGCATCTCTACCAAAGAAAAGAAAGAAAGGAATTTCATTAATACTAGAGTGATAGGAGGTATTAAGGGCAAGGGTAACAAAAGATAAGTAATCTTCCCAATTATTAAAACAACAGTTATTTAGGGCAGATGCTAAAGCAAATTTAATACTTCTATTACTTCTTTCTATATAAGGATTTGATTGGGCATGAAAGGTTGTGGTATGATGTACTTTACATTTATAAAATTCACATATTTCATTAAATAATTTAGAGTGAAATTGGGTTCCATTATCTGTGGTAATATGAAGTGGGGCAGAAAATTTATTAATATAGTCTATAAGGCAATTTACTATGGTTTCTTTAGTTATATTGGGTATGGGGTAAGTTTGAATAAATCTAGAGAAGTGATCAATTATAGAAAAGACATATTTATTTCCATTATTAGAAATTGGTAGAGGACCCATGATATCAATACCTAACCATTTTCCTGGGGATGTCATAGATTCATAATTTTGAAGGGGTGCTTTAATATTTTTATAAGGGGACAATTTTTGACAAGTTAAACATTTTTGGGTATAATTTTTAACATCTTGGGTCATATTTGGCCAGAAGAATAAGCTTTCGGCTCTTTTAAGCGTTTTAATAAATCCAGAATGAAAATTTAATTCTGAATCATGAGCCACTTGCAAAGCATCATTTATTAGGGAGTCGGGAATTATAAGTGTTTCTATATAAGGTCTATTATTTTCTTCTCTACGTATGTAATGTAGGCAGTTATTTATTATGGAAAATTTAGTTAAATCTACATCCCTTGGAATTCCTTCAATATTGTTTTTCTCAAAATAATTAATTATTCTCCTCCATTTTAGATCATTTAGCTGTTCTTTTCTGACATTTTCAGATGTTAATTTTTGAAAAGGGTCTTCTTGAATGTTTATATTATTAACATTTTGAACACTTCTGCTAATGGCATCAGGTATTACATGTTCTTTTCCTGCTTTAAATTGTACGTCGAAGTTAAATTCAGAAAGTAGAAGTGCCCATCTGGCAATTCTAGGAGTTACTGGTTTGAATTTAAATAAGTATCTTAGAGCTTGATGGTCGACTACTGCTGTGAATTTATGTCCATATAAATAGTAATCAAAGTGTTTGATTGAATTTACTAAGGCTAAGGCCTCTCGCTCTGTTGTACTATAGTTTTGTTCTTGAGGGGACAGTTTTCTTGAATAATATGCTATTGGTCTATCTATTCCTTCTATTTCTTGAGTTAATACTGCTCCTATAGCGTTTCCGGATGCATCAGTATGAATTTTAAAATGCTTATTAAAGTCTGGATGTATTAGTATGGGAGATGTTGTAAGAAGTTCTTTTAATTTTATGAAAGCATTATTCTCTAATTCAGTCCAGATAAATTTAGAATATTTTTTTGTTAAGTTTGTTAAAGGAGCACATATTTCTGAAAAGTTTTTTATAAATCTTCTAAAGTATGATGCCATCCCTAATACTCTTTTTACTGCTTTTACATTTTTTGGAGTTTCATAATCTACTATTCCTTGAATTTTAATGGGGTCTATTTGTATTCCTCGTTCTGATATTATGTGTCCTAAATATTTTACTGAATGTTGGGCGAATTTGCATTTCTTTAAGGAAAGTTTCAATCCAGATTTTTGGTAAATATCTAATATTTCTTGAAGTTGTTCGATATGTTGTTCAAACGTGGAGCTATATAGAATAAGGTCATCCATATATATGTGACAAAATTTTCCTAAGACTTCTGAAAATAAGATGGATAACGTTCGACACCAAGTAGCAGGTGCTCCCACTAGACCATAGCACATTCTGATATGTTGATAACTATTGTTATCTGGACCCATAAAGCTAGTTTTATATCTATCTTCTTTTTCTATTTCTATCTGGTTGAAACCTTTTAAATTATCTAACACAGTAAAGTATTTTGATCCATTAAATGATGTAAGAATTTCGTCTATTTTGGGCATTGCCATTACTTCTGTTTTAGTTACAGCATTAAGTGAGCGTGCGTCAAATACAAACCTATTTGTTCCATCAGATTTTTTAATTAAAATTACTGGGCTACACCATGGGCTATTAGATTTTTCTATTAATCCTAGTTTGAGCATTTTGTCAACATGTTCTTGCATTATCTCCTTTGTAGTATGGGGAAGTCTATACTGGGGGGTATGGATGGGTTTTGAATCTCCTGTGTCAATTTTATGTTTTAATAATTTACAAAGACCTATATCATCTGTAGTTTGAGCAAAAGCATTTTTATTTTTATTTAATATTTCTATTATTTTCATTTGTTGTTCTGTTTCTAAATTTTCTAAATTTAAATTTGCCAAATCAAAAGTTTTTTCTTTATTTACAATATCTGGAATGTTTATTTCATGTTCTTCTACTGGGTAAATATCTCCTATTAATTCCTTTTTATTTAGTATAACTTCATAATCTAAGTAGTTGGCTACTGTAAAAGGAGCTTGTAATTCATTATTAACATGGGCTAAGGTGTTTCCTATTCTTATTCCTTCCATTTTGCAATTAGGTTCTACAACTATGTTCTTATTCTTCCAAAATTCATTTACCTTTCCATAAGCTTTGACAAAAGACCTAGGGGGAAGTCTAATTTTAAACTCAGTAGTTAATTTATCATATGGAATTTTATTTTTTTCAATATTATAACAATATGAATGATGGTCAATTACATTTATAATAGGTACTCTAGTTTTATTTATATAAATACTTTCTTGCTCTAGGTCAAGCGTTACTTTACCTAATCTCTTGATTATATCTCTTCCTAATAATATTTCTCCTGGAAATTGAGTATTTTCTAGTACATATACTTCGTGAATTAATGCAATTTTTCCTATTTTTAAAGATAATGTAACTTTTCCTAAAATGTTTAAAGTTTCCCCTGAAACACTTGTAATTTTTAAATTAGCCCTTTTAATTCTTTTTGTTCTATTTATTTTATTCGGATCCATTTCGAGGACTTTGGATAATGACTCGTGTGATATTATAGTTACTGTTGAGCCAGAGTCAAGAAAAGCTAGGGTTTTAATTTTATTAACAGTAATCTCGATGGTCGGATTGTCTATATTACCCGAAACAGATCTCTTAATTAGTTTTTTGAATAATTTTGATTTCTTGTATATCTCTGATGAAGCCTGGGGCAATTATATTTTTTATGTCCTGGTTCGTTACAATGGAAACAAATGATTTGTGGTAAAGGTAATCTATTATTTGCCATCTGAACATTATTTACGTTGGGTAATCTATTTTGTAAGTGAAAACTATTATGTGGTCTATTAATGGGAGTATGGAAGTTATTTGTTACTTTCCTAGGAGCTATTTTCTCGGCCTTTAATGCGGCTTGGACGCAGTTATTATATGAACTAAATTCTTGTATACCAATAAGTTTCTTTATTTCATAATTTAATCCATTAATAAAAATAGATATCAAAAATTGGTCTCTGCTGTCTGTGTCATTAAATTCAGTTAAAATGTCCATGACATTCTCAGTTATTTCGTCAATTTTATTGGCGTAGTCTTTTATGCTTAAAAGACCTTGTTTTATATTTGTAAATTGATTGTAGGCCTCTTGTTTTGAAATTATATTTTTGAATCTCTTTTCGAGAAATGACACTAATTCAGTAAAGCTTAAGTCGTCTATTTCAGGATGTGAGTTTAGATAAGTTTGAGCTGAGTCGACGCATAAACATTTCAAAATATTAACTTTATTGGTATCACTCCAATTTTCTAAGTTTGATCTCGCATTGAACTGATTTAAGAAACTTTTGAAACTAGTTTTACCGTTAAATTGTTTCAGTTTTCCTAATATACTAGAGAAAGGCAAGTGACTTTCTTCGTCCGCCATTATGTAATACTATTGGAATTTATTACTAATATATATTAAGTTATTTTATATTATTCGCCTGTCACCTGTTTTAGCAAAGCTAATTACTGTGTACTTGTCTAGCCGCTATGCCACCAATTGTAAAATTAGTCAACACCGCTGCTAACCAATTGTAAAGTTTAAAAGTTAACAAGACAACCTTCAGGTGACAGGATAAGAATAAACTCTTTATTAACAATGACTTTTATTTATATATTTCTTTGACACAAAATGGTAGCGTAATTATTAAAGGCAGTACTTGAGAATCTATGGTAGCGTAGTTACTTGAAGTAGGCGTGGTAGTTTCGGAGTAAGCGTGTTAGGTCCTAATACACATGTTATCATCTAATGCAAGGGAAAGTTTAGTCAGTTGACAGTACCACTGTCTTAGAGGGGGCCACCTGCGGTCTCCACCGAACAGATGGGTTCGAACCCCGGTCTCCACCGAAAGGCTCTAGGGAAACTCGAAGTGAGTTTGGGAACGGTACCACCGTCCAATAAACAGAACCTAGGTCTCCACCAAAGGAACTGCCGCCGAACCGGTCTCCACCGAATCCGACTGGGGATGAGCTAAAGGCTCGGTCGACGGTACCACCGTCTTAAAAGGGACCCACCTGCGGTCTCCACCGAACAGATGGGTTCGAACCCCGGTCTCCACCGAAAGGCTCTAGGGAAACTCGAAGTGAGTTTGGGAACGGTACCACCGTTCAATAAACAGAACCTAGGTCTCCACCAAAGGAACTGCCGCCGAACCGGTCTCCACCGAATCCGACTGGGATGAGCTAAAGGCTCGGTCGACGGTACCACCGTCTTAAAGGGGCCCACCTGCGGTCTCCACCGAACAGATGGGTTCGAACCCCGGTCTCCACCGAAAGGCTCTAGGGAAACTCGAAGTGAGTTTGGGAACGGTACCACCGTCCAATAAACAGAACCTAGGTCTCCACCAAAGGAACTGCCGCCGAACCGGTCTCCACCGAATCCGACTGGGATGAGCTAAAGGCTCGGTCGACGGTACCACCGTCTTAAAGGGGCCCACCTGCGGTCTCCACCGAACAGATGGGTTCGAACCCCGGTCTCCACCGAAAGGCTCTAGGGAAACCCGAAGGTTTGGGAACGGTACCACCGCTCAGTAAAAGCTCCGGTCCCACCGAGAGCTGGCGCTAACTTGGTATCCACCCAGTTAACTAAAGTAAGTTTTGGCTGAGAAACTATTGCTTCTCTAAGGTAGTTAGACTACAGTTGCCAGTGAGAAGAGCTAGAGATCCACTCCAGCTACTTTCTGAAATCCTAAAATCTAGTGCCTCATATATTCCTTGAAGAAGTTTGAACAATTAGTATAATGAATATAAAGAACTAAATCTTAGATATTATTTGTATAATCGAATGAAATAAATTTTAGTGGAATAAGTCAAAATTATTCGTACTTCTTTAGAAATGAAGGGTAACTAATTTAATTTTAAAGTCTAAAATATTTACAAAATCTTATAAATGTAGAACGTGTTTAATAACTGAACCTTATTTATATTATAAATATTAACTTCATTAAAATAAAAGAAAATAAAATCTTTAACTAATTTTATAAATCAAAATGAGTAAATGACTCTAAATTTCCTTTAAACTTGATATATTATAAGAAAAATAACTGAAACGATTCAAAGATTTTCATCTAAAACAAAAGAAAAACGCTTCATAACTTTAGTTTAAAATATAAGCCTTTTGAACTAAATCACTCACAAATATCTTAATAATAATAATCATAATAATAATAATAATAATAATAATAATAATAATAATAATAATAATAACAATAATAACAATAATAATAACAATAATAACAATAATAATAATAATAATAATAATAATAATAATAATAATAATAAAACTGCTTTGCCTTCAATATTCTTAAAATAAACTTAATGAAAATTGGCTACGTGTCGTTTGGGAAAGATCGTATTTCTGCGGAGCTCAAAAATTACTTAAAAGTACTCTTTCCGCTAATCGCTTGTATATACATTTATTTGATGAAATATTATAAACAAAGTCATTGTTAATATTGCAACTATTTTCTAATTTAGGAAACATGGCCTTATAAACATTAAGTTCATTATTTGCATTGATGAATTTTGTGGACCAAAATTCATTGTTAAAAAGTGTTTCTTTAAGAATAAGTTTCTCTCATACATTTATTAGACTAAAGTCCATAACGAAATATTCTGAGATATATTTTATGG
>JABUQX010002762.1:5000-15000 GCA_015478945.1 Trachelipus rathkii | reverse complement strand
TCACATTCTTACTCCCCCCTTTGCCTTTCTTCCCCTCCCTCTTCTACTTACCCGTTCCGCTCTCACTCTTCTTCCCCTCCCCCCTCTCCCACAACCTTCTTCAGTTCCTCTCTCCCTCTTTATTCCTTTTCCTCCATTTCACCCCCCCTCCTCTTTTTTTTTTATTTTTTGTTTTTCCTCCTCTTTATTTTGTTCTCCTCCTCACTTCACCCCTCCCCTCTCCCTCCCTTTTCCTCTCCTCTCCCTCCTCCCCTCCCCCTCTCTCTCCTCTTTCTACCTCTACCTCATTCTCTTTTTTTTTTTTTTTTTTTTTTTTTTTTCCCTCCCTTCCTCCTCTCTCCTCTTCACTCTCAGCTTTCCCTCCATATGTCCTCTTTCCGTCGCTCTCCTTCCTTTTTTTTTTTTTTTTTATCCTTCTATCCTACCTCCCCCTCTACTCTCTACCCTCCCTTTCTTCCTACCTCCTCCCCTCCTTTTTCGACCTTCTCACACCCCCTCCACTCCTTTTCTTCTCCTTCTCCTCCCCTCCTTCCTTTTCCTCCTACTCTCCCCCCTCTCCTTTTCTACTCCTCCTCTTGCTCCTTCTCCTTATCTGCCTCTTCTCCCTCCCACCCTCTCACCTCTCTCCTCACACCTTCTCTCTTCCTCCCCCCTACCTACCTTTTTCCTTTATCTCCCTCTTCTAACTCTCTATCCCTCCTCCCTTTCCCTCCGCTTTCTTCCTCTTCCTCTTCCTTACTCTACTTCCTTCTCCTTCTCCTTTTCTACCACTCTTCTATTCCTCTTCTAACCTTCCTTCTACCTCCTCCCTTCCATCCCTCCTCCTCCCCCTTCCCTCTTCCTCCCTTCTCCCTTTTCTTTTCCTACTCCCTGTTCCCTTTTCCTACTCTCTTTCTCTCCCCTATTTTCTTCCCCTTTTTCTATCTCCTTCCCGTCACCCCCCTCTTTCTCTTTTCCTCTTTTCCTCTTTTCCTTTTTTCCTATTTTCCTCTTTTTCTTATTTCCTCTTTTCCTCATTTCCTCATTTCCTTCTTTCCTCTTTTCCACTTTTCCTCTTTTTCTTATTTCCTCTTTTCCCCTTTTTCTTTTTTCCTCTTTTCCTCTTTTCTTCTTTTCTTCTTTTTCTATTTTCCTTTTTTCCTCTTTTCCTCTTTTCCTCTTTTCCTCTTTTCCTCTTTTCCTCTTTTCCTTATTTCCTCTTTTCCTCATTTCCTCTTTTCCTCATTTCCTCTTTTCCTCTTTTCCTCATTTCCCCTTTTTCTCTTTTCCTCTTTTCCTCTTTTCCTCTTTTCCTCTTTTCCTCTTTTCCTCTTTTCCTCTTTTCCTCTTTTCCTCTTTTCCTCTTTTCCTCTTTTCCTCTTTTCCTCTTTTCCTCTTTTCCTCTTTTCCTCTTTTCCTCTTTTCCTCTTTTCCTCTTTTCCTCTTTTCCTCTTTTCCTCTTTTCCTCTTTTCCTCTTTTCCTCTTTTCCTCTTTTCCTCTTTTCCTCTTTTCCTCTTTTCCTCTTTTCCTCTTTTCCTCTTTTCCTCTTTTCCTCTTTTCCTCTTTTCCTCTTTTCCTCTTTTCCTCTTTTCCTCTTTTCCTCTTTTCCTCTTTTCCTCTTTTCCTCTTTTCCTCTTTTCCTCTTTTCCTCTTTTCCTCTTTTCCTCTTTTCCTCTTTTCCTCTTTTCCTCTTTTCCTCTTTTCCTCTTTTCCTCTTTTCCTCTTTTCCTCTTTTCCTCTTTTCCTCTTTTCCTCTTTTCCTCTTTTTCTCTTTTCCTCTTTTCCTCATTTCCTCTTTTCCTATTTTCCTCTTTTCCTCTTTTCCTCTTTTCCTTTTTTCCTCTTTTCCTCTTTTCCTCTTTTCCTCTTTTCCTCTTTTCCTCTTTTCCTTTTTTCCTCTTTTCCTCTTTTCCTCTTTTCCTCTTTTCCTCTTTTCCTCTTTTCCTCTTTTCCTCTTTTCCTCTTTTCCTCTTTTCCTCTTTTCCTCATTTCCTCTTTTCCTCATTTCCTCTTTTCCTCTTTTTCTCTTTTCCTCTTTTCCTCTTTTCCTCTTTTCCTCTTTTCCTTTTTTCCTCTTTTCCTCTTTTCCTCTTTTCCTCTTTTCCTCTTTTCCTCTTTTCCTCTTTTCCTCTTTTCCTCTGTTCCTCTTTTCCTCTTTTCTTTCTTTTTCCTTTCTTCCCTTTTCCTTCTTTTTATTTCACACACACTTACACTTATACACACATTCACTATGACACTTATACACACATTCACTATGACACTTACATTTACCCATAGACACTTACACTACCCCATAGACACTTACACTCACCCATAGACACTTACACTCATATACACTTACACTCACCCATAGACACTCACACACAGATTTACTTACACACGCAGATTTACTTACACTCACACAGATTTACTTACACTCACACACAGATTTACTTACACACACACACACAGATTTACTTACACTCACACACAGATTTACTTACACACACACAGATTTACTTACACACACAGATTTACTTACACTCACACACAGATTTACTTACACACACACACACACACACAAACACACACACACACACACACACACGCACACTCACTTACACATATAACGTATAATTTATTAAAGCATTTTATGTTTTAATTAAACACGTACATTTATATTACTCATTCAAATATAACTAAAATTATTTCAAAGTTTCTTAAAACTTCTATAATAAATCAATCATTATCTTTGAACAAAGAATTTATTATTAACTGTTAATACTTTTTGTTTATAAATTTTATAACTATCAAGTTTTAAAATAACTTTTACTAAAATTTTATGAAATTTTATTAAAAACATATATTTTACGTACCTTAAAGCAATAAATCAGTAAATCAGTAAATCAGTAAGGTCAGCCCCTAGCACCCCTCTACACCAAGCTATGCCACGTTTTGTTCCATTGACTTACTGCTTTACATCATCTTTAGCCATGTAATAAGTATAAAAATAACAAAATAAGTTCTTCTCTGCTAACATAACATGTATTTTATTAAAATCTTTCTAAGTTCTTATTTAAAAATAACAATTATTCACTTACATTTATATTATTCGCTCGATGTTAACTAAAAATATTTCAAAGTTTTTTAAATAATTCGGATTTTCTTTATTATTATTATTATTATTATATTTATCTATGTACATTGACAATCCATCACGAGAAAAACACAACAACCCGCACTCCTTACAGATACGAAAACTGACCTCTCTCTGTAAAATGTGTTGAATAACTAACTCTTTATGCCTAATTTAGGATAATCCTTTTTGTTCCCCGGGGCGATTTAGGCCTAATACCAGTTCAAAATATATTTCAAACTGCCCTTTTTCTGTAAAATGTGGTGCAATAACTACGTAGGCCTTAAATTTAGGTCTAAATTAGGATAAGCCTTTTGTATCCCCGGTTGATTTAAGCCTAATACCAGGTCAAAAGGTAATTCCAGTATAACAAGAATCATTGTTATTCATTATTATTTTTTTATAAATATATTTCAAACTAAAACATGCTGGATCGGTAAAATCCTTTAAGCAGGTAAGAAGGAAATGTTTTCCTTACTTGTGATTGGTCGGAGTATTCCTTATCTCTATATGACCTTGTATGTGATTGGTCGAGAATTATTTTATCTTTAAACTTTGTATTTGAGCAGTGTGTTTTATTATCTTTTAGACCCCCAAACTCATTTTAAACATCAAGCATTTTAGCTGTTTTAAGCGCGTGCACAAGTTATCCTGATTGTATTAAAAGTGTTATATTTTACTAAGGTGTATTATCATATTTATAATAAATACTTACATTGAGGAATATTATTAATTTCACTAGAATAGATAATAATTAATTTTCTTGATTTATTATTTCATTCCTTGAAGACAAAACACACAAGATCGGCCCGCAAGCGCACCCCGCGTGCGGAACCGACGCCATGAACCCGCCGTGCGCTAATATTACTACGCGGTCGCGAAAATATTTTCTTTATGATACGCCGTTTTCTTTATGATATGACGTTGTAAACTTTCATTACATCATTTTTTGTATTTTCAAATATACCGTTTCCTATATTATGAATCGTTCATTTTATTTCTTACTTGAACATTTTTAATTTTATTTATAGAAAATACCATTTCACTGGTAAAGTTTCTTGAAAAAACATTTAGTTTTGAAAAGAACATTTTGTTTTGTAGAAAAGCAGTTTGTTTTATTTATCCTAAAGTTATAATTCCTTGAGGGAAATAGAACAAATACTCCGGCTGTGACGTAGGCCATGTTCCTCTTTGTTTGGGGTATGCCTTTAAGATCTTATTACTTTAAGGAATGTAAAACAAGTTTTATATGCCTTAAAGTTACACCTATATACGACGTAGAGTTATTGTATAGAAGTTATCCCATTCCCTCCCTTTTCAAGGTATGTCTTTACGGTTTTAATCTTCTCTATGTATAAGTTATGAAAAAAGTTGTTTAATCTAAAATATTATTACATAATTACTATATTAATTAATTAAATACACAATGTGTGTACATGCATAATAAACTTTCCCCTCATTGTACAAACCGTAATTTCTCTTTATGGATTTCCAGTATTGGTATCATATCATTATACTTCAAAATTACATCGAAGTATGTAAGTTCATACCTCTTCTATATCAGATGTTGTATGCATTCGGCAACCATCGAGAATATCTCCCTTGGTTTGTAATAAACACTGATATACCAGGACTTTTAAAAAAACTAATGCGCTTGAACACATGTTATAAGGTTCGTAAATATACCTTGATACAGTACACAAACTAATATTATACATACTGAATGGGCCGGTGTCCAAAAGATATCAACCTCTAGGATGTATGCCCTACCACTTTGAAATACAATGCTACATATTTTCGCGACCGCTTAGTAATATTACGCCGGCGGGTTCATGCGTCGGTTCCGCACCGGGTCGCGCTTGCGGGCCGCTCTTGCGTTCTTGCTTCACGGAATCTACTATAAATCTAGTGAATTAATTATTATCTATTCTAGTGAAATTAATAATTATTCCTCAATGTAAGTATTTATTATAAATATGATATACACTTAGTAAAAATAAAACACTTTTAATACAAATCAGATAACTTGTGCACCGCTTAACAGCTAAAATGACTATGATTTTAAAATGAGTTTGGGTCTAAAAGATAATAAAACACACCTGCTCAAATACAAGTTTAAAGAACAAAGTTAATTTTCAAAAGACGATAAATGTCATATAGAGATAAGGATAGCGATTACTCCGACCAATCACAAGTATTATAGAAAACATTTCCTTTGCTTACCTGCTTAAAGGATCTTACCGATCCAGCATGTTTCAGTTTGAAATATATTTATAAAATAATAATAACATTGATTCTCGATTCTTGTCTATACTGGAATTACTTTTTGACCTGGTATTAGGCTTAAATCAGCCCCGGGGTACAAAAAAGGCTTATCCTAAATTTAGACCTTGAATTTAGGCCTAACGTAGTTATTGCACCACATTTTTACAGAAAAAGGTCAGTTTGAAATATATTGTGACCTGATATTCCTTATACCGCCCCGGGCTACAAAAAGGATTATCCTAAATTTAGGCCTAAAGTAGTTATTTCAACACATTTTACAGAGAGAGGTCAGTTTCGTATCTGTAAGGAGTGCGGGTTGTTGTGTTTTCTCGTGATGGATTGTCAATGTACATAGATAATAATAATAATAATAAAGAAAATCCGAATTATTTAAAAAACTTTGAAATATTTTTAGTTAACATCGAGCGAATAATATAAATGTAGGTGAATAATTGTTATTTTTAAATAAGAACTTAGAAAGATTTTAATAAAATACATGTTATGTTAGCAGAGAAGAACTTATTTTGTTATTTTTATACTTATTACATGGCTAAAGATGATGTAATGATGTAAAGCAGTAAGTCAATAGAACAAAACGTGGCATAGCTTGGTGTAGAGGGGTGCTAGGGGCTGGCCTTACTGATTTACTGATTTATTGCTTTAAGGTACGTAAAATATATGTTTTTAATAAAATTTCATAAAATTTTAGTAAAAGTTATTTTAAAACTTGATAGTTATAAAATTTATAAACAAAAAGTATTAACAGTTAATAATAAATTCTTTGTTCAAAGATAATGATTGATTTATTATAGAAGTTTTAAGAAACTTTGAAATAATTTTAGTTATATTTGAATGAGTAATATAAATGTACGTGTTTAATTAAACATAAAATGTTTTAATAAATCTATACGTATAGTGTAAGTGAGTTGCGTGTGTGTGTGTTGTGTGTGTGTGTGTGTTTGTGTGTGTGTTGTGTTGTAAGTAAATCTGTGTGTGTGAGTGTAAGAAAATCTGTGTGTGTAAGTAAAATCTGTGTGTGTGTAAGCTAAATCTGTGTGTGAGTGTAGGTAAATCTGTGTGAGTGTAAGTTTAAAAAAAAATTTTTTGTTGGTGAAAAAAGTGTAAGTAAATCTATGTGGAGTGTAAGTTAAATCTGCGTGTGTAAGTAAATCTGTTGTGTTGGAGTGTATGGGTGAGTGTAAGTGTATATGAGTGTAAGTGTCTATGGTGTGTGGGTAGTGTAAGTGTCTATGGGTAGTGTAAGTGTCTATGGGTAAATGTAAGTGTCATGGTGAATGTTTGTATAAGTGTCATAGTGAAGCTGATGTATTAATGTGTTAAGTGTTGTTGTGTGTATATTAAGTGTTAATGTAAAGTGTCTAGGTAAAATGTAAGTTGTACATAGTGAATGTTGTATAAGTGTCAAGTGAATGTGTGCTAAAGTGTAAGTAGTGTGAAAAAAAAGGTTTTGTTTTGGTTGTTTTGGTGTGTCGTGTGTGTGTGTGCTGTGTGTGTGCGGCGTGATGTGTGTTTCTAAATAATATAGAATAATTAAAATAAAATAATTAAATAATTAAAATTTAAAATAAATTTAAAATAATTAAAATAAAATAATTAAAAATAAATAATTAAAAAATAAAAATAATTAAATAAAATAATTAAAATAAAATAATAAAATTAATAAAATAATAAAAAAATAAAATAAAAATAATAATAAAAATAATAATAAAAATAATAATTAAAAATAAATAAAAATAATAATAAAATAAATAAAAAGTATTAAAACAAAATAAAAAACATAATGTTAATAAATATATGAGTTAAAACAGTAAAACATATGAGTTAAAGCAGTAAAGCAGAAAGTTAAAGCAGTAAAACAGAAGTTAAAGCAGTTAAAACATGAGTTAAAGCAGTTAAACATATGAGTAGTTAAAGCAATAAAACATGAGTTAAAGCAGTAAAACATGAGTTAAAGCCGGTAAAGCAGTTAAAGCAGTAAACAAAAGCATACTAATCCCTTGTTGCTTAGGTAACAACTCTATTGATTTACTGATTTACCGCTTTAAAACATAATGTTAATAAAATATATGAGTTAAAGCAGTAAAACATATGAGTTTAAAGCATTAAAACATGAGTTTAAAGCAGTAAAGCAGTAAAACAAAAGCCTACTTAAATCCCCTTGGTGCTATGTAGCATCTCTACTGATTTACTGATTTACTGCATTTAAGGTATGTAATTTTTTAATAAATATTGTGAGTTAAAGCAGTAAAACATATGAGTTAAAGCAGAAAACAAGAAATTAAAGGCAGTAAAGCAGTAAAACAAAAGCATACTAAGCCCTTAGGTGTTAGGTAACACCTCTATTGATTTACTGATTTACTGCTTTAAGGTGTGTGATGTTAATGTTTTTAATAAAATTTCGTACAATTGTAGTTAAATAAAAATGGTTTATTTATATCAACACTCTTGTTTTTCTCTTACCGATAACAATTTTTAAAAAATTTATAAATTAAAAAGTATTAAGTAAAATATAAAAGATGTCTGTAATGAGTTACAGTTTTAGGTTCGCGAAAATGTTTTTAATAAAAATGTTTAAGTTATGAAATAAAAATGAATGACTCATGGTATATATATATATATATATATAATATATATATATATATTATATATATATATATATATATATATATATATATTATATTATATTATATATATATATATATATATTTCATTCGTGCGGAATATTGCGCCTGCGGGCGCACGCGGCCGGGCGGGTACGCGGGAATATTGCGCCTGCGGGTGCCCGCGGCGGCGGTTACGCGGAAATATTGCGCCTGCAGGGCAGCCGCGGCGGGCAGGGACGCCGGTGGACGCACCTGCCGGGTGCGGTTGGCTTACCTTTGCGGGTGGAGCTCAGGCTGAGCCCTGGTGGTTAGCTTTATTGATCTAGAGGGTAGACGAAAGATGAGTCATCAAAGTATGAATCATCAATATAAGGTGGTATCAAGATGACTTCAACAAAGGGGAATTGGGGGGGAAGGGTTTTTTTTTTTCCAATATTGAACAAAAAAAGGGAGGGGGGGGGATGGAAAAAAAAAAGGGGCCCCAAAACCCAAAAAAAAAAAGGGGAAAGGAAGGGCCGGGCTTTTCGAAAAGTTGTGTGATTTGTAAGCGTATATGGCTAGTGTAGTGTCTAGGTTTAATGTAAGTGTTCTATGGTTTAATGTAAGTGTCTATGGAGAGTGTAAGGGCTTATAAGTTGTCAATAGTGTGTATAAGTGTCATAGTGAATGAGTGTATAAGTGTGCATAGTGTATGTGTGTATGTGCGTGTGTTGCCAAGTAATATATATATATATATATATATATATATATATATATATATATATATATATATATATATATATATATATATATATATATATATATATATATATATATATATATATAGGCTATAAGTGGTAGAAAAATACTAACTCATAGTAGGAAGCATCCTAGCAACTTGTAATATACACCAATCGATTCCTCATACCTTATAACCTAGGGGTAGATACCCATATTAGGGCTATTCGGGGCTCAGGGGAGGCTAGAAAAGGCTTGAAAAAAGTGGCACTCAGTTGGCACTATGTGGCACTCACTTGGCACTATGTGGCACTCACTTGGCACTCATTGGCACTCACTTGGCACTCATTGGCACTCATTGGCACTCACTTGGCACTCACCTGGCACTCACCCAGCACTCATAGAATAATCATAGAACACTAATAGAACATCACTAGATACTTCTTACGGTGATTGGGGTGTCTATGGGTAAATGTAAGGGTCTATGGGTGAGTGTAAGTGTGTATAAGTGTCATAGTGAATGTGTGTATAAGTGTCATAGTGTATGTGTGTATAAGTGACATAGTGTGTCATAGTGTAAGTAAATCTGTGTGTGTAAGTAAATCTGTGTGTGTGTGTGTGTGTGTGTGTGTGTGTGTGTGTGTGTGTGTGTGTGTGTGGTGTGTGTGTGCGTGTAGATGTGACCGAAATATCAAAAAATAGGTCTAAGCCACCTATAAGCGGTGACTAAAAATAGTAGGGTGGGCAAAATTGACCCATGGAAGACCAAAGGGTTGGTCGAAAAATTAGGGTTGCCAAAAAATTAGGTTCGGCCAAAAATTAGGGTTCTCAAAAATAGGGTTCTCAAAAATTAGGGTTCTCAAAAAATTAGGGTTCTCAAAAAATTAGGGTTCTCAAAAAATTAGGGTTCTCAAAAATTAGGGGTTCTCAAAAAGCTCGGTGGAATAAAAAAATTAGGGTTCTCAAAAAAATTTGGGTTCTCAAAAAATTTGGGTTCTCAAAAAATTTGGGTTCTCAAAAAATTTGGGTTCTCAAAAAATCAGGGTTCTCAAAAAATTAGGGTTCACAAAAAAAATTAGGGTTGCCGAAAAATTTCGGTTCTCAAAATTGCACCCTGGAAGACCAAAGGGTTGGTAGTGTGTTTGTACGTGAGTATAAGTGTAAATGTAAGTGTCTATGGGAAAATGTAAGTGTTATAGTGAATAAGTGTCATAGTGAATGTGTGTATAAGTGTAAGTGTGTGTGTGTGTGTGTGTGTGTGTGTGTGTGTGTGTGTGTGTGTGTGTGTGTGTGTGTGTG
>JABUQX010002761.1:57500-60000 GCA_015478945.1 Trachelipus rathkii | reverse complement strand
TATTACTATTGGCGTCCTAAGCTATTTTGATTTTGAAAATATTATATAATATATATATATATTATATATATATATATAATTATATATATATATATTATATATATATATATAATATATATATATATATATTATATATAGTAATATATATATATATATTATATATATAATTATATATATATATATATATATATATTATATATATATAATATATATATATATATATATATATATATTCTTTCTTTCTTTCTTTATCTTCCTTTATTTCCCCAAGAATGGGAGTAAGGTTGCGTGACGAGCATCGGAAAAGAAAAGCAGTAGAGGAATATGACAAAAGTCGAAAAGAAGCCCAGCCTTACCGCCCCCTCAGTACCATTAATTAGCGAGAAAGAACTCATCGCAGTCAGAAATCCACCCTAAAAGCTTTCATGGACAGCGTGGACCTTCACTATGTGTAGAAGTCGTCAGTGTAAGGTTCAATCCTTGGCCCAGGTGGGCCACAACCATACCCCTCACAATCCCCCGCGCCATTCACTCC
Organism: Trachelipus rathkii; assembly: GCA_015478945.1. Taxonomy (NCBI): domain Eukaryota; kingdom Metazoa; phylum Arthropoda; class Malacostraca; order Isopoda; family Trachelipodidae; genus Trachelipus; species Trachelipus rathkii. The sequence continues at coordinate 59,465 of JABUQX010002761.1, read as the reverse complement.
TGTTATACACCTTTTCTTTCGCCTTACCAAATCACATTTCTCTTCAGACATTCGTTCACCGACTCAATCCACTTTCTCTTCGGTCTCCCAGCCGGCGTCGGTTCCCAACACACTCTCCACTATACATCCGCTTAGCCAACCGACTATCATTCATCCTTTCCACATGACCAAACCTTCTCAATGTACTTTTCATTTATTCTCTCATTACCCCTTTCTTCACACCACACATCTCCTCTTATACGTCATTCCTCATTTTATTAATTCTTCTCCACACCTAGCATGCCCCTAAGATTGTCCATCTGAAACACATTGAACTTTAGATCTATACTTCTTATTCCAGACCATAGTCTCACTACCATACAATAACACAGGTAACAACATACCCTCATGTAAGACCCTAGCGAACTCAAGACTTAGTCCCTTTACATTCACCAACGATTTAATTGCACCAGCAACCTTCCTGCCATTCACAAACTTTCTTACTACACTCTGCATCATCCGTTCCCTTCTCATCCAACATATACCCCTAAATATTTAAACTCAGACACTTGCTCCAGCTGCTCACCAACATAAATTCACACTGAGGACTGTCCTCACTCACAACCAATAACCCTTACTCTATCTACGTTTACTTTCAAACCCCTCCTTTTTACATACCCTGCCAAATCTCTCTACCAATCCTTCAAACTCTCTTCAGATCGCCACACAGAACCAAAAATCATCCGCATAAATAGAGGGCACCCCTCCCACTCCTCTCCATTCTCCATCATTCTAAACACCATTTCTTGCCATCCCCACCTCGAATTCTTTTCATAACCCCATCCATAATACAAATTGAATAACAAGGAGACATAACACAAACCTGTCTTACTCCGCTATTAATCCTAAACCAATCACCCATTGACACCATTTATTCTTACACACGCTTCACTATCGTCATACATACTTTTTGGATTCCATTCAGAAGCCTACCACCAACACTATATATCACTAACCACCTGCCATAAAGCTTCCCTATTAACTTTATCATACGCCTGTTTTGCAAATCCAATAAAACCTAAATACAATTTATTCTTCTTCTCCCTCATTTTCTCAATCATTTGTTTCAATGTAAAGATTTGATCCACACATCCTCTACCACTCCTAAACGCACCTTGTTCTTCACCAATCATCCTTCAGTCACTCGACGCACTCTTTCGACCAAAATACCAGCATATACCTTCCCTACAATACTCAATACAACTTATTCCCCTATTAATTTCTACAGTTCCCCTTTTCTCCCTTACCTTATATAAGGGTACTATTACCGCTCTCCAATCCCTTGAAACTATACCCTCTATAAACGCTTTATACACAACTTCCAAATCCAATCAATCACCATCTCGCCTCCGTTCTTGATCATTTCACCAGTAATTTCATCTATACCTGCAGATTTACCATTCTTCAACTTTTTCACTCTACCCCATTACCTCCTCCTTACTAATAACCTCATCCCCAAAATACCTATTCCTTCTTGCACCATCAAACCCACACACATTTACTATCACCTCTTCATTACTGTTAATATTGTGCAGATTTTCGAAATGTTCTTTCCACACTCCTCTCACACCCATTTCATCAGTTACAAAAGCATATATATATATATATTATCTAAAGCAGATTTCCCCTTATTCTCATCTTCCCCCCCTAAACCTCCCTTTCGCGCTTGCCTTCCAAAGAGCTTTCCTATTCCCTTGTAAGTCCCCATTCATCCTCCTTCCAAACTGTTCATTTACCTCTTGTTTTCTTCTACGTATACACCTTTTAGTATTTCTTTTTTCCTCCTTATATAATTCCAAGCATCTTTCTTTTGAGACTTCATCATTTGCTTTTAGTACATTCAACCACGCTTCTTTTTTACTTTAACCCCTTTCAATCACCTCTTCATTCAACCATTTCACTGTTAACATTCTTACTCCTACTTAG
>JABUQX010002761.1:42500-45000 GCA_015478945.1 Trachelipus rathkii | reverse complement strand
TTTGGCGGATTAGGTTGTCAGATTTAGCAAAAAATCTGTCAACTTTCTGGCTGTCAGTTGTGGCATCCATACTACCGACGATCATATAAACCAGGATCACATGCACCTGATCATGTGTTATCACAAGTGGAGAAATGGACACCTGAGAGGAGAAGGAGTATGAGGATTGTTGCCAATATCATCCAGGATTGAATAAGATAAAAAAAAAATAGCAGATCGAAGAGATTAGTCTTTTCACAGGGGTGTTAGCAACAGATCTGTCAAAGAAGAGGAGAGGCGGATTTACATAAGATATTAGGTATGTTTTTGGCAAGAGGTCAGTAATTTTTATCAATGGGATATCGAAGGTCAGTTCATTTCCTTCAGTGAAACTATACTTGAAACTTCTATATATATATATATATATATATATATATATATATATCACAGGCGTACTGAAGATTACACTTGGGTAGGCAAAAGTTATATTTATTATATTATATTAATATATAGTATATAAATATATATATAGTATACTATATATATAGTATATAATATTATATTATATATAATATATTAATATATATATATATATATATTATTATATATATAATATATATATATTATATATATATATATGATATATATAACGGAAAACTTCTTAACTGCTATACGTCCTTATTTATTTGAAGGACAAAAGATTTTATTTTTCACAGTACTGCATAAAAACCTTACAGTTATTCTATGCTGTCATTATAATTAATATATAAGAAAAAAACCAAACATGGGACAACTAGAATATTTAAAGAATTATTTTATTATATAAAAGTTAACAACACTTAATTAATAAAAATTTTACAATATAATAAAATTCAATAAAGCCATAACACCTCACTGCCTCTATTCCAAAACTTAACTCGGCAAATATATGGTAAACATTTATTATCTCACTCTGCCACAATAAGTGAAAATATCGTACATTGATAGTAGATAGATAAGAGTAGTTAGATATATTTATATATACTATATATTTATCATATATATATATAGTATTATATATATATAGTACTATATACTTATATAAATTATATATATATATATATATACTAGACTAGATAAATAGAGACGAAGAGAGACGAGAGAGAGAGCAGGAGAGGAGATAGAGAGAGAAGACAGAGACGAGAGAGAGAGAGAGAGAGGACGAAGGAGAAGAACGAGAGAGACGAGAGGGAAATTCAAAATCTCTTTTTTATTCAAATTTTTCGTCTTTTTTTTTATGGGCAGCCGGAAAGTTCGTACTCGCGAAATTTGCTTTATTTTTTCGCTCAAACAGCAAGGTATGACGCTTGGCTTTTTCCTATATATTTTATATGAAATATGAAGATCTACCCGTACGCCCACCGCTTTCCAATTTACTCTTAGGAACAGAGTAGGAAGGAAAATTTCCAAATGAATTTAATTATTATAATTGTTATTACTAAAGTAGTTGATTTTCTTTAAATTTATTTTATAAATCATTCTTTTTTACACTTTCATATAATTCTAATAATTTATCTTTTACTTACCATTATAACATTATTTATTAAAAAAGACTAAAAAATATTGGGTAGGAGCTACCTACCCTGCCTACCCTATGTATACGCTCCTGATATATATAGGTCCTTGTATGTTTCATGGTGCAGATAAATAATTTTTTTTTTCATACATTGTTATTATATGGGACTAGCAATAAATTTCAGTGGGAATAAACAGGATCAAAAAATTTTAAATACAATAAAATAGTAATTATTTAATAATATAGTACTTTTTTTACGCATCGTACGTTTGGCAGCTCCCGGGACACAGCGACGTTTCGGGATATTTTCTGCAGTGCAAAAATTTTACCCCCCAAAAAAGAGAAACATTGTTACGGCAAAGTAGATCCACGTAGGTTTGGTCGAAATTTACTGCACCTTTCGATTCATATAGGTTAGGTTGAATTTTACTGCATCGTCGATCCTTATAGGTTAGGTTGTGGTTTACTGCCCACTAAGTTCAGGTTATGATATGTTTTGCTAAGTATGCACAGAACTATATATGAAAAATTAATCAATAAGGAACGAATTTTCCCCCCAAAACATTATTTTTTACCCTACCTTAAATTCTTTCACTATTGAGCACTGAAATGCGTTTTCTTTCTCATGCAAAATGAGCGTTTTTGCTTAATTTATTAATTAATTTTTAATACTTTTCATATTTCGAATTCTTTCTCGTTCCCATCTTAAATAATTGCTAGTATCATATACTAATAATATATGGAAAAAATGTTTAAGAAAAACATTTACTGCATCATAAACTTACTATATATAATATATATATATATATATATATATATATATATATATAATATTATATATACTATATATATATATATTACTATAATATATATATATATTACATATATATATATATTATACTATATATATATATATATATAGGCCCGTTATGTTTTAAGACTCCGTCACTTTTTGATTTTTTTTTT
>JABUQX010002761.1:20000-40000 GCA_015478945.1 Trachelipus rathkii | reverse complement strand
AGTCACCCACTGTGGCATCTCGTTAATGTAAAGGTTCATCCCTTAGGCTAAGCCCACAACCATGCCCCCTCACGAACCTAAACTATTTACTCTTATTATGCAATCAATTGTTTTACTTGTGCTAAATGCATGTTCTTTTCCTTCAGACATTCTCGGACTGACTCAATCCACTTTTCTTTGATCTCTTAGCCGGTCGATTCTCAAAACATTCTTCTCTATACACTCGCTTAACCAGCCAACTATCTTCCATTCTTTCCATATTTCCAAATCATCGTAATGCACTCTTATTTATTCCTTCATTCACGCTTTTCTTCAAAGCAAACATGCCCATACATGCTCAGTATGCTCATTGCTTATTTTATCAATTCTTCTCACACACCTAAAATTATCCATCTGAGCAGACTGTACCTTATTTCTATACCTCTTATTCTACACCACAGTTTCGCTACTGTACATAAACACCGGTAATAACATTCCCTCATTCAGAACCCTATCGCACTCAAGATTTAGTCCCTTGAATTAACGAAAGATTTAAATGCACCAGCCAATCTCTTACCACTCACAGCTTTCCTAATACACCCAGCATCACCCACTCCCTTTTCATCCAATATATAGGGTAAATATTTAAACTCTGATCCTTGTTCCAGTTGCCTACCATACAAAATGATTTCACACTCCTGATTCTCCTCATCCAACACCGTCAACTTACACTTATCTTCGTTTAATTTGAAACTCCCTTCTTTTAGAATCCTGCCAAACCTTTCAACTTTCTACAGATTCACCACACTAAACCAAATCATTAGTATACAATAAGCAGGGCACACTCCGCTCTCTTAAATTCTTTAATAGTCTAACACCCTCCCCTGTAATCCCAACAATTAATGTTTTAATCACCCCTCCCACATATAAATTAAATAGCCATGGAGGCATAATACATCCCTACCTCCACTATTAATATGAAACTATTCACTCTCCTCTATTTATTCTTACACACACACTTCAGTATCAACATGCATACTTTAGAACTTTAGATTCCATTCAGAAGTCGGCCACCAACACCATATATCCTTAACATGTGCCGCAGAGCTTCCATATTAATCCTGTCAAACGCTTGTTGCAAGTTCACAAAACCTAAATACAATTTGTTCTTCTTCTCTCTCATTTGATCTTCACATCCTCAACCACTTCTAAATGCACCTTGTTTTTCGCCAATCAGCCCCTTAGTCACTCGACGCACTCTTTCAACCAAATTACCAACAAATATCTTCCCACAACATTCAATAAACTAATTCCCTTATAGTTTCTACAATTCCCCTTATCACCTTTACCCTTATACAAGGCTACTATAACTGCTCTCCTCCAGTCCATCGGAATTACAATCTCTACAAATGCTTTGCTACACATTCACAATCTCACCTCCATTCTTGATTTTTTTCACCAGTCATTCCATCTATACCTACTTATTTAACATTTTTCAACTTTCTCACTCTTTCTCGATCTGGAGCAACTAATCAAAGAACCTACACACATTCCGGATCGTCCTAACCAATTCTTGAACACACTTGACCTATGTTTCACCACTAGTCCTTCTCTCTATAAATACACTACCTTCGCTCCTATTTGTAAATCTGACACAACCTGTATAGCTTTAACTTTAATACTTTCTCTCCAACAGCTCCATCCTGCCCTATGCGTTTTTTTTCTGGACTTTGATCGGGGTGATTGGGGGGCCTTGCGTCGCTTCTACGCTAACTCTATAATTGGAATGACTGCTTTGACTGATGACGTTTCGGCTTCTGCCACTAAGGTAGGAGCTGTAATCGTTGACGGGATGAGCAGGTTCATCCTTCTTTCGAACTAATCTTTCTCTTCCTCATTAATCCATTGGTTCGATCGTGCCTTTCTCTGGGCCATTCAGGCTAGAGACAGCGCTTATCGGGGGTTGGAAAAATTCATCGTTCTCCTATCACTCTGCTAATTATTCATTCAGCTAGAAATCGTGAGGGATACTCTTCGACGAGCAAAGCGGGCTTTCATCAAACAAGGTGCGCTAACCTCCTTTGGTTCTCCTACTGATAAATCTTTTTTCTGGCCTCTTTGCCAAAAACATCTCTAACAACTTCTGGAAATCTTCCTTTCCCCTCTTATTCGATCTTGATGGCTCTTCTGCCTTTCCTCCTCTCCAACTGAAAAGGCCATCTCTTCGGCCCCTATTTTCCTCTAACATCAACCCTGGACGATTCTGGCATTTCCTCCTCCTCCACCTTTTCCTCTTCAGGTGTCTTATGTCTTTGCCTTGATGATTACATTTGATGGGTGCATGGGCTCCTGAGATCTATGAACGTTAGGAAAGGCGGGTGGCCCGGATGGATTCCTCCCGAGTTTGAGGGAGTGGTGTTCCGAGCTGGCCCCGTCCCCGTTCAACTATATATTCTCATGTCTACAATACTAACACTTTTCCCTCAGTGTTGGAAGCACGGCACATGTCCAACCTATTCCGAAAAGGAAGCCGCTCTGTCCTTCTAACTATCGCCCTATTGCTCTCACCTGTGTTCTATCTAAGATCTTTTGAAACCCTTCTTAACTCTCACTTCTTAGGACCATCTGGAATCTCATTCTCTTCTTTCCATCGCCAGTATGGCTTCGGGCGTTCGAGGTCTACTGGTTGATATACTTTCTATTTTAAAACCGATTTTATGGGTTTTTCCGCCACTTAGGAACTACGGGAGACTTACGCGTGGCGCTTGACATACCCAAGCATTTGACCGGGTTATGGCACCGCGTCACTGCTCTCTAGGCTCCCCTCCTTTGGGTTTCCTCCTTCTCTTTGCTTCTTATGTCTAGTTTTCTTTCAAATCGCTCAATATCGGCTGTTGTTGATGGGGCGACTTCTTCTTCCTTTTCTGTCAATAGTGGTGTTCCTCAGGGTTCTGTCTATCTCCTACTTTATTCCTACTTTTCATTAATGATCTTCTCACCTGCACATCTAACTCATTCCACTCATATGCCGATGACTCGACCCTTCATTCTTCAACTCATTTTTCAATCCTGTCCCTCTTTTACTTCTAGGAATATGCCTCTCGTCTTAATCTTTTCCGATTCTGATTCTCGCTGATCTGGACTAGAATTTCCGGCGTGGGTCGTCTAACCTGTGAAATTCAATTCTTTAAAAACTCAACTTCTTTCAAATCTCCCTCTTCTAAGGCACCTTCTAGCTTTCCTACTCTCTTTCGACGGCTCTCTCGTCTCTCCTGTCGACAATTAAACATCCTTGGCCTTAACATAAACAAAAAAAATGTGTCTTGAAACCTCACATCACAACGGTTGCTAAGGCGGCCTCAAAGAAGCTGGGAGTTGCTGTTTAGACTGCGAGACTTTCCTCTTCACAGTTACTCCAGTTATACCAGGCTCATCCGCCCTTGTATGCGAGTCTCTCTCATATATTGGGGGCTCAGGTTTCACCCGGCTTTTGATAGGGTCGAGTTCAAGGCAAAAGACTTTATAAACTGTCCATTTCTTTCTAGTTCACTTGAGCCTCTATCTTTGCGGCCGATGTTGGGTGCTTTTATCTCTTTTCTATAGGTACCGTAGCGGTAAGTGCTCGAGGGAACTTCCACTGTGCCACACCCTTTAAGACGCCCTCGCTAGCACAAGGGGTGCTGTGTCGGCACAGAGTTTTTGTGTTGTCATTAGCAACTCAAGAATAGTTCGCTGCGGTGCCTCCTTCTTTCCTGCCACCTCTGTTCTGTGGAATTCTCTTCCATCTTCTGTGTTTCCTACTCAATTTAATCTCCCTACTTTAAGGTCCCGCTCTGTGCTCATCTGCGAATTACGTTAGTTGAAGTTTTGTTTATTTTAACACCCCCTCCTCGAATAGGGCTTTGCCCGTGAGCGGTGGTGATAACTGTAAAAAAAAAAAAAAAATCTATTATCTCCTCCGTGCTAATTTGCTCATCCCCTAAAATACCTACTTCTTCTTACACCATCAAATCCACACACATTCACCATCACCACTTCATCACTGCCAATGTTATGTAGGTTTTCGAAGTGTTTCATCCACACTCTCTTCATGTCCATTTCTTCAGTCACGAAAGAGCCACCTCTATTCGTTATTCTATGAAGATTCCCATTACTCGCTTTCATAACGTTTCCTACTTCCTTCCAGAACAGCATCCTTTTCCCATGCAAGTCCCCATTCATCCTCCTTCCGAACTGTTCATTTACCCCTTCTTTCTTCTACGTATGCAACTTTTAGCCTTCCTCTTTTCTTCTTTATATGTTTCCATACACCTTCTTTCGAAATCTCATCTTTGACTTTTAGCCTACATACCGCATACATCATCTCTACATTCCACCATTCACTATTAACATTCTTACTTCCTACTTTAGCACAGTGGTTCCTAATCTTTTTTAGTGGCGCAACCCTAAGAATAAAAAATAAATTCCATGGATCCCTATCCTTTCACAATATATATATATATATATATATAATATATATATAGATATATTTAATATATACTTTCTATCCAAGACTATACAATATTTATATATATATATTTATATATATATATATTATAGATATTATATATATATGTATATTTATATATATATATATTATAATATATATATATATATATTATATATAATATATTTATCATATATAATATATTTATATATATATATATATATATTATATATATATATATATATATATATATATATATATATATGGTATGTAGGGTCTTCCAAGACATTCCAGTGTCTAATGGCTCGCCTTTCGTTTTCTTTTCTCCGTTCTTCTCCAAACATCCTCCAGACAACATCTTACAGACACCTCCTTTTATTCACATATCATATACACATGCTTATATCCACACCCCTCTTCTAGACAACATCTTACAGATATTTCTATCCCTTATATCCCTATGTGTGGGGAGGAAGAACTGGCCACATCGTATGTCCTGCGTGTCGTAGAAGGCGACTAGAGGGATGGTGGTAGTTGGGTTGGCTGCCCACTACCACTTATATTTTGCCAGGAATTCTAATGCATGCCTCGGAAAAGGTCGTGATCGCCGTAAGCTAAAATGTATGAATCGTATGGGTAAATGGAATGTCAGCGGAATAAATATTGAGGAGAAGAGGAGAGAGGTGATGGATGTATTTAGAAAGGGCAAATTTGATTTGTTCTCTGTGACTGAAACAAAAGAAGAAAAGAAACTGTGGAAAAGAGTCGAGAGGTGTGAAATGTGTATGTGTTTGTGTGGAAAGGAATGAGAAGGGGAGAGAAGGAGTTGTATTTCTGATCAGTGACTTGTGGTACAGAGCAAATGGTAGTTTTGTGTGTGTGAGATACTAGAGTCATAATGGTTAAATATTTTTAAGTTCTGTAAAGTCAGGGTGTCTGTGGTTGTGACATATGGTCCATCTGAGGGTAATGTTGAAGAGAGTGTGATTTTCTGGAATAATCTGAATGTGTTTTGGACAGGGTGAGTAGGATCTTCAGATTGATTGTGTTGGGTGATCTATATGGTTGGATAGGTGATCAAAAAAGGGATGGGATAAGAGGTAGCTTTGGGGTGTTGGGAGAAAATTAGAATGACAGGAAAGTGATTGATTTCTGTTGGGAGAGAGGTATATGTGTAAGTAATATTTTCTTTAAACACAAGAGTATTCATAAGTATACTACAGTTGGTGTAGGTTGAGATAGTATCGAAGTGAAAAGTATGATTGATTTTGTGTAGGTGAAGAAGGAGATGTTGAAGTGTTTGTTGGATATTAAATCAGTGAGGGTGTTTGGAATGAGATTATCGGACCATTATGTTGTTTTATGTAAAATTAAGATAGTGGTGGTTGGATGGAGAGAAGGTGATAAGGAAGGAAGTGGATAGAATTAAGAGTGAGAAGTTACGTGAACAAGGTAATAAGGTAAGTTAAGTTAATTTAATTTAAGTTAAGGTAATTAAAGGGTAAGTGAACAAGGTAATTTAAGAGCTCTTGCAAATAAATCAGGTGAACGTGAAGAGCTTGAAACTGAATAAATCTGAAAGCAAATGAAGGAAGCGGTTGTTAGTAGTGCAAAAGAAGTATGCGGATGTGTTAAAGTAGGAAGTAAGAATGTTAACAGCGAGTGGAGGAATGAAAAGTTGATGCATGTGGTTAAAAGTATAAAAGAAGAGTGGTTGAATGTACTAAAACCCAATGATGAGGTTTCAAAAGAAAGATGTTTGGAATTTTATAATTAGGAAAAACGGAATACTAAAAGAAAAATACGCAGAAAGAAAAAAAGAGGTAAATGGACAGTTTGGAAGGAAAATGAATGGGGACTTACAAGGGAATAGGAAGCTCTTCTGGAAGAAAGCACGCAAGGTTAACAATAATGAAGAGGGATGGTGTTTTTGTAACTGATGAAATGGATGTGATGGGAGTATGGAGGGGACACTTCGAAAATCTGCATAACAATGGCAATATTAAAGAGGTGTGAATGTTTGTGGGTTTGATGGTGCAAGAAGGAATACTTATTTTGGGGATGAGGTCATTAGTAAGGAGGTGGTATGTTTTAAGAGTAGCAAAGATAGTGAAAGAAGATAAATCTGCATAAGAAGTAAATTTATTGTAAAATGATCAAGAACCGGAGGCGAGATGGGTGATTTTTGGGTTTGGAAATTTTTTAACAAGCGTTTATGGAGGGTGTAATTCCGAGGGATTGGAGGAGAGCAGTAATAGTATCCTTATATAATGGTGAAGGAGATAATGGTACCTGTAGGAATTATAGGGGAATTAGTTTATTGTAAGTTGTATAGGGAAGATATATGCTGGTATTTTGGTCTCGGAAAGGAGTTGGCGTCGAATGACTGAAGGACTGATTGATGAAGAACAAGGTGCGTCTAGAAGTGGTATAGGATGTGTGGATCAAATCTTTAAATTGAAACAAATGATTGAGAAAATGAGAGAGAAGAAGAAGAAATTGTATTTAGGTTTTATGGATTTGCTACAGGCGTATGATAGGATTAATAGGGAAGCTCTATGGCAGGTGTCAGTGATATATGGTGTTGGTGGTAGGCTTCTGAATGGAATCAAACGTATGTATAACGAAGGTGAAGCGTGTGTAAGAATAAATGGTGTCAAAAGTGATTGGTTTAATATTAATAGCAGAATGAGGCAGGGATGTTAGAATGGTGTTAGAATGATGGAGAATGGAAGAGAGTGGAGGGTACTTCGCTACTGTATATTAACACCGATAAAAACATACTCTCATGAGGACCCTATCGCACTCAAGACTTGCATTCACGACAGGTTTAATTGCACCAGACATCTCCTTACCACTCACATCTTTCTAAATACGCCCATCATCATCTGTTTCCTTTTCATCCATCATATAGCCTAATTATTTAAATTCAGATACTTGTTCCAGTTCGTACCATCCAATATGATTTCACACTGCGGACTCTCCTCTCACACTCACCGTCACCTTACACTTATCTACGTTTACTTTCAAACCCCTTCTTTCACCCTCCTGCCAAACCTTTCAACTTTCTACAGGTTTACCACACAAGATCAAATCAACAGCGAACATTAAGGAGGGCTCCCTCCTCTCTCTTCCATTCTCCAATAGTCTAACACCCTCCCCTGTGACCCCAACTATTAATGTTTTCATTACCCGACTCATATTTAAGTTAAACAGCCATGGAGAAATAACATAAACCTGCATCACTCCACTATTAATATTAAACCATTCACTCTGCACTCTATTTACTCTTACACACATACTTCACTATCAACATGCATACTTTAGATTCCATTCAGAAGCCTGCCACCATTACTATATATCCTTAACACCTGTCAGAGAGCTTCCATTTTAATCCTGTCATACGCTAGTTTCAAGATCACAAAACCTAAATACAATTTGCTCTTCTCTCTCATTTAATCTACACATCCTCTACCACTTCTAGATGCACCTTGTTCTTCGCCAATCAGTTACTTAGTTGCTCGAAGCACTCTTACAACGAAAATATCAACAAATATCTTCCAACAACACTCAATAAAGTTATTCCTGTATAGTTTTTACAATTCCCCTTATCACCCTTGCCTTTATACAAGGCTACTATCAATGCTCTCCTCCAATCCATCGGAATTACAATCTCTACAAACGCTTTGTTACACATTCACAATCTCACCTCCATTCTTGATTATTTTACCAGTAATTCCATCTATACTTGATGATTTACCATCTCAACTTAGTTAGTCTATCTATTATCTCCTCCCTACTAATTTTCTCATCCCCAAAATACCAACATCTTACACCATCAAGTCCACGCACATTCACTATCACCTCTTAATCACTGCCAATGTTATGCAAGTTTTCGAGATGTTCCCTCCACACTCTCTTCACGTCCATTTCTTTAGCCACGAAAGCACCACCCCTATTCATTATTCTATGAAGATTTCCCTTACTCTCTTTGATAACGTTTTGTACTTCCTTCCAGAATAGCTTCCATTTCCATTGCAAGTCCCATTTATTGTCCTTTCAAACTGTTAATTTGCCTCTTTTTTTTACCTTCTTATGCAACATTTAGCCCTTCTCTTTTCCTCCATACATATTTCAACATACCTTTCTTTCGAAATCTTATCATTGATTTTAGCACATTCAACCAAGCCGTTTTTTACTTTTAACCTTTAACTGCTTGCATCACCTCTTCATTCCACAATTCACTATTAACATTCTTACTTTCTACTTTAGCACACCCACATACTTCTCTTCCACTGCTAGCAAAAGTTTCCATCTTCGGCGTTCAGATTTGCTCAGTTTATCTTGTTCACACTTAACTGACTTATTTGCAGTTGCTCTCACACACTTTTCCTTATAACCATGTTCATTTAATTTTTTACTATTAATTCCTTCCTTCTTTCTTTCCTGTCCATCCATTTTACATAAAACTGTATAATGATCTGATATTCCCATCTCCAACCCCTCACTGATTTAGCATCCATCACACACTTCATCAACACAAAATCATTCATACTTTTAACTTCTACACCATTTCTACTTACACTAACTCTCGTATACTTTTGATGGTCTTGTGTTCAGAAAGATTTACTTACACGCATACCTCTCCCCTCACAGAAATCAATCACCTTTCTACCATTTTTATTTTCTCTTGCAACTTCAAAGGCACTGCTATACCATTCCTCTTTTGATCACCTAGCCAAACATTCAAGTCTCCCGACGGAACTAATCTGAAGCCCCCGCTCACCCCGTCCAATACATCAGCCAGAATGTCCCAGAAAGCCTCATTCGCCTCAACATCACCCTCAGATGGACCACATGCTACAACCACAAATACCTTAAGCTTCTCAAACAAATTTAACCATTAGAAGTCTGATACTCGCACAAAAAATCCCTCATAGTTCTGTGCCGCAAGTCACTCATCAGAATTGCGATTCCTTTCCTTCCCCTCTCATTCCTCTCCACTTCAGCACACAAAAATTTCACCCCACACCACTCGTCTTCACCAATTCCTTTCATCTCTTCTTCAGTTACAGCAATCATATTTGTACTTTCTAAACACATCCATCACCTCTCTCCTCTTTTCCCTGCCAATTATTCATCTAACATTCCATGTACCCAGACGTTTCATACAGTTTTGTCGAAAGACACAAGGTCGTCTTCGGTGATTACGAGCAGGTCCAAGGCTGCATAAGCATTCTTATGGTATAAAGAATTGAGTTATTATTTGGATTATCGTCACACCAACTCATGTAATGTAAAGTATGTCAGTTTACGCTGAGCTGATGTTATGTCCGATGTTTTGTTCAAAGCATGTATGGAAAATATTGAAGTTGTAAGAAAATTTTGAAGAAGAAAAAAAAGGAAACTAATTGAAATGCAGGAACAGTCAGTAGTAAATGGTTCGAATGTTCCGTTACTCCATTGATAATGTTGATGATGAAACTGGAGATTTACCAAGGAAGAAAAATAGAAAAGGAAATCAAAAGGTGCTGAAGACTCTTTAATCATTGAAGAAGCATCCTGGGATGATGAAATGGAATTTTCGAAAAAGAAAAGAAGAAACACAGAGAAAAAGAAGTGGAAGCTGAAAATAATAACACTGCTCTTGAGATTTCATTAAATGAGAGGTCATTAGGTAAGTCTGTCTAAGTCTGATAAGGTGAAGAAAAAGGAAAAGAAGAAGCACGAAGAAGAGGAAGAGGTAGAAGAAACTTCTGCTCTTCAGTTTGTTAATGCAGATTCTTCGACGAACATGGATGAAAAGGAAAAGGTTTTTCAGAAGAAGAATAAATAAAAGAAGCCCAAGACTGATGAAGAAGACCGAAATATTTTTAGTTTTTTTTTATTATTATTTTCTGTTTCCTCCTCGAATACAGAACTGCCCTTGAGTGGTGAAATCTGAAAAAAAAAAAAAAAAAAAGTGGTAGTGGGTTCCAAATCCAGCTTCGACTGTCCTTTTACCCGCCCCTTACGGCAAGGAAACTCTTCTCTTCCACCTCTCTCTCTCTCTATCTCTCTCTCATTCTCTCTCTCTCTCTCTCTCTTCTCTCTCTCTTCTCCTCTCATCTCTCTCTTCTCTCTCTCTTCTCTCTCTCGTCTCTATCTCTCTCTCTCTCACAACACACACACACACACACACCACACAAACCCACACACATACAAAATCCACCCATTTATCTGAACACATATATATTTATATTCATTCAAAATATATTATATATATTATATATATATATATAATATATATATATATATATATAATATATTATATATATATAATATATATTTATATATATATATAATATATATATATATATATTATATATATTATATATATATATATATATAAAATATATTATATATATTATATATATATATATATATATATATTATATATATATATATTAATATCATATTACTATATATACTATATATTATATATATAATAATATATATATATATAGTATATATATATATATTATATATATATCCCCGCAGGCAATAAAAGCACCATGTGGAAGCCTAAGCCTTCTTAATTTCACATAACACCGCTAAAACCATTTTGTTGTTCGAAAAGTATTCTCAGATGTCCTGGACCAATTAAAGATGAGGTCTTATGTGAAACATCAAAATTCAATCTATGAGAAGAAAAACACGACACTTCTTTAATTTGGGGAGGGCGATGGGTCTCTGGTTGTTTGCCTGAATTTTATGTCTCTCCAAATTATACCACGGGAGTGCTATATACGGACAACCCTAAAATCTTAACACGGTCTACTGGGCTCTATAGAATATGACAGTATAGGTGTAACGATTGGGGCTTCCGATCATCGCCAAAGGGGAACCTGGAGGTGAAGACTGGTGTAATTTCTCTATCTCTACGTGAGCAACTTATATGTTCATTATACCTCAGCCTTCAGATCCCTACGTTCTTCGCAATGACATCTTTTATCGACATACTGACTCTTTTCTCTGCTTGTTGAACATTTGTATCGGTTGTGACTTCTTTATTTGAATATCTCTTCTTTCCTTTACGAAAGGTTTTTCCATACAAATAGGAAGATTACTTTGACCTTTGGTTGTACAAAAAAAAATCCAAAACAGATAAATTAGAAACCCTCCGGTCTCTTTAATCTAAGACTTCCTTTTTCGATTATATAATGAAGGTAATGAACTTTTGCTGGATCACGTTCCAAGTTGATATCCTAGAAAATAAAAAAGCTGACAAAGCAGTTAACTAGATTGCAATCTATAAGAAATCAGTAGATTCTACCTTCCTATAGATGCAAATAGATAATACATGGCTACTACTACTGTAGGGAGAACACTTGAATTGCCAAGATGTAAAGTGTTAAGCTCTTCGCAAGACCTTAGTCATTCTTTTGTCGCCTTAGTTGCCACAGCGAGGTGACCTTAACGCGTCTTCGAATTGAACATACCCTATAACACCTTGACACACAGCTATTCCAGCCCCTTCCTCAATCTGTTAGTTTTGCCGTTCCAATGTACGTTCAGCTTTTTTGTTCATCATACCCTGGTAGCAAGGCAGTAGCCAGGTGGGGGCTGAAAACTCCTCCTCCCAGAAATATTTTAAACTATCAAAAAATTTTAATGTCCTCAAAATCTTAATTTTCATTTATAAGAATAAAAATAATATTCAAAGCAAATTAAGAGTATATATTAATAGAAACG
Source organism: Trachelipus rathkii (assembly GCA_015478945.1). Lineage (NCBI taxonomy): Eukaryota > Metazoa > Arthropoda > Malacostraca > Isopoda > Trachelipodidae > Trachelipus > Trachelipus rathkii. The sequence goes on along the minus strand of JABUQX010002761.1, from coordinate 27,801 downwards.
AGGAAAACATTTATGGTTCGTGAACATTTTATGGTTTAGTGGCTATGGAAAGCACAAAGGGAGAATCTCTAGCAGAGGAAATGCTACAAAGGATGAAATTAATAGTGACTTTGTGTTTGGACAATCATATGATGGTACAGCAGCAATGAAAATAAATTTCAGAGGAGTTCATACTGCTGTCGAAAATATCCAGTGACCCATGTATTCTATTTTCCTCTCAGTATTAAAACATTAAAAGCTTTCTATTCATATTCTTAATATTTTCTCCCAATTTTAGGTCACATGGAGAGCCAATGTTTTAATAGATAAAATATAGAAAAGATTTTCCAGGGAGAAAATGGATGAAACTAACACGAATGGGAGAAACAAGGTGGGTGAAAAGTTACGATGGATTGTTGCGATTTACAGAAGATTTTAAAGATGTTATTGAAGCTTTAGAGGAAGGAGCTTGATAAGGCATCAAGATTTTGAACTTGTTCAAAAAACCCAAAATTTTGGTCTGTAATCAACAGCGAAATTTGTTATAAGTTTAATTATTACTTCAACTGTGTTCTCCTTTATTCTTCCATTATGTATTGCATTGCAATCTCCATCATTAATGTCAGAGCTGTTCTTATTAAGTTCATAAACAAGTTTCTTGGACCACACTTAATGATCAAAGAATTTCAAAAATGACCTAAACACTAAGCACTTAGATCATTCATATCTATACAGAAGAAAAACTACCAGAGCTGGCTTTAATGAATGTTTATCATAACTGGAGGAAATTACCATTTATTTTTCTGTTAAGAAACAATTTTTTTATGATTATTTAAATAAAATAATATATTTTATTTGTATTTTAAAATTGTTATTATTCAACTGTATTAAAGTAAGGAGATATATATATATATATATATATATATATATATATATATATATATATATTTCTAACATATATATATATATATATATATATATATATTATATATATATATATATATATATTATATTATTATAATATATTAATTATATATTATATTATATATATATATATATATATAATTATATATATATTATATATATATATATATATATATAATCTTCAAACCTCACCCAAAATAGAATGAATTATATATATATATATATATATATATATAATATATATATATATAAATATATAATTATATATATATATATTATATATAATATATAACTATATATATTATATATACTATATATATACTATATATATATTTATATAATATATATATATATATATTATATATATATATATATATTCTAGCATTGGCCTTGTCTGGTATGATGTTCTACTTTGATGATCTCCAGACAAAGGTTCTTCTTTTACCTATATAAAATCTCATAAGGGAACGTCTTTTGCAAAATTTGTCGGAATCTCCAAATTTCTCGAATCAACGATACTTTTACCTCTCTGCGTGAATTGCATCTGATGTTCCATATTTAATCTTTCCAGATCTCGTCTTTTTTATGTTTCGTTGAAGTTTTGCCCTTGGTTTGGACCCCAACCCGGTACCACAACTTTCCCATGGAGTAGTGACAATACCTGCACAGCTCTTTTGAGTAGTGACAACACCTGCACAGCTCTTCGGAGTAGCTTTAACACCTGCACAGCTCTTCGGAGTAGTTACAACACCTGCACAGCTTTTTGGAGTAGTGACAACACATGCATAGCTCTTCGGGGTAGTGACAACACCTGCACAGCTCTTTGGAGTAGTGACAACACCTGAACAGCTCTTCGGAGTAGTGACAACACCTGAACAGCTCTTCGGAGTAGTGACAACACATGCACAGCTCTTCGGGGTAGTGACAACACCTGCGCAGCTCTTTGAAGTAGTGACAACACCTGCACAGCTCTTCGGAGTAGTGACATCACATGCACAACTCTTCGGAGTAGTGACAACACCTGCACAGCTCTTCGGAATAGTGACAACACCTGCACAGCTCTTCAAACAAAATCAACTTGTAGAACAAGTAAAAATCGAATTCCAAAGAAAAAATGATATTAATAAACGTGTTATTTTGCCCATTAGATGTCGAAAAGGGTTATCTGTGTATAGTAATAAAGTTCGTCATAAAACAATTTTATTGTTTCATGGAAAATTACTGATGAAAGGGGAATAAAAAAAATATTTATACAAAAAATATTTATTTAAAAATATATTTATAAAGCTATTTAAGAATAAACAAATACAATAACTGATAAATGACAATGTTACTTCAAATATGAAGTATTATCATATAATATAATACAATAATGAGTAGTACAAAATGTTGTTTAAAAAGATTTAAAGCTGAAGATTTCTATCAGAAAATTTTGAGAGAGATTGTAAAGATGAAAATGAAGAAATCGAAAAGAATTCTGTGAAACATTATAAGATACAGCTCAGTCAATACTTCGGCAGAGTTATAGTTAGGAACCTTGGCTACTCTTTAGGGAGTTAACCTAATTACACATAGGTCTTGTTGTCAGGTTTGAAATCGTTTAACCATAAAAATTAGGTCTTAAAGAATTAATGATATCATGCTAAGTAGAGAAGAAATTATGATTAAGAACTAAAACTGTAGCAGGAGCTGGTTAATTTTGTAATGATGGAACCGGAGTGGGTTAATTTTAAAATGGTGGAGCTGGGAAAAAATTTACTTGCTCCGCAGCCCTGCTGTCGAATAGAGAGAGAGTTAGGGCCGGTCGACAATTGCAAGTTGCCTCTTTCTCCAGTGTGAGAGTACATTTAGGTGTTTACTGGGTATGTCCCTCAACGAAAAGTATATATTTGATAAAATCATCTACATAATAAGTACCAACAAATGAAATAAATAGAATAAGAATATCGACAAATTGTTCAATAAAAAACAACATGGCTACCTTTCTTGAAATCAAACCTAAGTAAACTTCAAGGCTGGGTCATAGTTTATTTTGCTCAATGCGAAATTTCGCCAAGATTTCATTGACCTCAAGGCTCCCTCAAACCCCCAAAAATCTCGAGCAGCGTTCATAATTATGAATTTCCAAGAGGAAGGATTCTGAAGTGAAACTTGTTTAAATGTAGCCTCTAGGGCTATTCTTAAATATCGGCATAAACTTTTTTTTTAAGCTTTAAATTAATATTTTTTTGTCACTTGCAATTTCTTTAAATGTAATTTTCATATCAAATATGAAAGATCTGCCAAATTTTAGATGGCTCTGATTTTACGAATACTTTCCCAATTCGGCCATATATATATTATTTATAGTATATAGTATATATGGATATATATATATATAATATATATATATATATAATGTATATAGATATATATATATATAGTATTATATATATATATATATATACAAGCTAGCCATAAAGTTTATCCAATATTGCGAACATTTATTAAAAACTAACTATTACAGATAGAAATGAATGATTTGTGGCAAATGAAAGAAGATCACAAAGTTTTTTCACATTATAAATACTAAAAAGGCAAAAAAAACTTTTTAGTAAAAAATTAATACATTTCCACATGAGCGCCCTTCGTCGACCAATCGATAATCAATTTCGCGTCATGTGCTGCGCAACAATTCGTGGTGACACCAGTATTATTTTCAGTTATTCCTCTTCGCAATGTTTCCGTGTCCGGTGCACCCGTATCATACACTTTGTTCTTGACACATAACCCTACAGGAAAAAGTTAAGGATGGATATGGAGGAAGACGTGGTGGTCATCGTTTCAGACCGTTGCAAATAATCCGGAAATGTTTCATCGAAGAATTCACGGACTAGTATTCCCCAATGTGGTGATGCACCATCTTGCTGGAAAATGACCAAGGGTTGTAGTTCATTCAGTTGAGGTGCCACAAAATGTTTAGTCATATCGTGGTAAATGATGGACGTTACCAAAGAATTAGCAAAAAAAGAAGGGACCAATGACCCAGTCATGAAGTAAACCGCACTAAACATTCAATTTCTGGTTTTCAGAACCTTATATTCACACATTGTACCTATTCACCTTTCCAGGAATGTGAAAAAGTAGCCCTATCTGTAAAACACACATGCTGCATATGCTCATTGTCGTGATGGATCCATCCCAACAACTCGGCCGCAAAAGCAGCACGACGAGGGCGATAATTTTTTGGCTGTAAAACCTGCACAAATAGGAATTTATACGCATTCATGTGCAGTCGTCCGTGTAGAAGTTCTTACACTGTGGATCGCGAAATATAGGGTTCTTGAAACGCACGACGTGTAGACATGGAAGGATTTTGTACGATTCTTTGATGCACAGTAAAAATAGTCACCTCACTGGCGGATGGTTGCCCTGCTCGCGGACGGGACTGCAAAATCCCTAAACTTCAGATACCACGCAACGATGCTCTTTTAATCTATAGGTGGTATTCCATATTCTCCCGAAAATTTAGTTGCATAGTAACAGGTGACCTGGTCTTCTACGCAGTCTTTACGGTTCAGCGCATATCCCTCGTGACTACGCGTTGGACCTTTTGCTTCCAGACTTTTTTTTTTTTAATTATTCATATTTTTTTTATTTTTTTTCTGCTCCCAGGTATTCCTCAGAAAAAGGTTGAAGAAGATGTAAAAAAAATTTCAAATAGTTTAAGAAAAAACAAAAAAACAAAATGGCGGTTCAAAGTTGGAATGGACGTAAAAAGTCCATCGCGTAGTCCAGCGTGGGTGACCAAAAATTGGCCTGAAACATAGAAATTTATTAATTTTTTTATTAATTTTTAATGAATTTTTTTACATTGATTTTATTAGATTTGAGTTTCAGATTTTTTTTGTTAAAGTTTATATTGCATATATTTTAATAAATTGTATATTTTTATAATTTTTACAAATTAAAATCTTCAATTCGAAAGAAAGTGTTCCAAAATTGACTTTTATTTGAAATGGGACCAAAGAGAGTGTAGAGAGTGCTTATATAACAAAACTTTAAAATAAATGTAATTTTTATATTGATGAATAATTTTTTTCCTTTTCATCTTTAAATACTGACTTGTAATTTATTTGCAGCTATCTGACTCATCATCTTCTGATGACGAATTAGCTGGTTTGATAAGCAAGCGATTGAAAATGCCTTCCAGCCCAGGAGAGAGAGCGAGAGAGCAAGAGTGAAATAACACTTTTCTGGAAGTAATATAGAAAGTGTTCAAAAGTTTCTCTATAATACTTGTGATTATCATTTGGAATACCAAGCCTTTGTGTGTGTGTAGAGAGGGTGGGCAGCACCCAGACGTGCAACAACCCCCATTGTCCCAAAGCCAACCTCTAGCCTTCACATTCCCAAGGAGCGTAACGAAAGGCAGGAATTCAATGAAGGCACGTTTTCTGTAAGCTAATATAGAAAGTGTGTTCAAAAAGAAGTTTTTCTTCTCTATTAATTACTTGTGATTGGATCATTTGAAATTGACCAAGCCTTTTTTCATGAAAATGCAGCACCCTCAGAACCGTCAACAACCCCCATTGTGTCCCAAAAACAAGCTATACCTTCCGCTCATGCTTTCTCACAACAGGCCTCGAATCACCAATAAAAGATTTGTGTTAAATATTTATATTGATTATTAAGCTATTGTGTGGATGCATGTTGATGAATCTCCACTAAAAATGATCTTGTATTAAAAAGTAGAATTTTCGAAGAATTATTGACAACAGCTGGTTCTTCGCAACCATCAACATCTGGTGAAGCATCTGCTGAAGCATCAACATCTGGTGAAGCAACTGCTGAAGCATCAACATCTGGTGAAGCAGCTAGTACAGTGTGGCGGTCTGTTAGACAGACACAGAGAAGGAGGAAATTTGGTGAAGGAAATTTGGTGAAGGCACTGGATGAATCCCTTGATCAAGAGAACATTTATGAATCTGATACCTTATCAGAGTAGGGAGTGATTGATATGATGATGAGGACCGTATAATATGACTCCACAAGAAGATGAAAGTGAGGAGAGGCGAGGAAAAGACCTTGAACCTCTGACGACGCCCCTGATGATGGTGATGAAAATTGTTTGAGAGCATAAACTGGGGTCACTGTATGTCGACCTTGTGAAAAACCATCGGCGAGGACAAGAGCCAGAAACTTTTACACAACCATCAAAATTCAACTTGTTAAAGCAGCAAGAATGGGGACGACTTCTACAATGTTTTGACGTTATAGCAAAGCAATAGTTTAGAGCATATAATCGAGAAAGAAAATAGATTGCTCAAGATTCATTAAGAAACATGATGTAAGGGGGGGGAAGCATGTAAGTGCGGGGCCGGAGCAGACGTTGCAGTGTGGGAGGGGAGTACGGGGGGTCTGTCGTTGGGGATGGTGGATCTTGGATGGCAGAGGTGTTTCTTAGAGTTCCGTAGATAGGAATTTTGGGGAAGGAGGCTGTGGGGGATGAAACGCGGAAAGGGAATATAGTATAGGGCGGAAGTGCTATTGCAGGGATTCAGAGGCGAGGTGACATTACGTTCGCTTGATGATAGGAAAGAGAGAAAAAAAGGAGAGAGAGGCATGCAGGCGGAATCCCGACCAAATAGAACCACTAGGAGTGTTTCGAGCATGCTTAAACAACATCTAAAAAAATTACACAACCGGTTGAGCATACTTATCCAAGTAAAACAGAAAGGATTCCGGACTAATTATGAAATGCGTTCTTAGGGGTAGATTAAATCAAAACCCTGCGTAAAATATGGCCTGCCTCCTGGGTCAGAATGGTGTGTCGGAACTGCGATGACCGCCTATTATCCGTCTGAATTGGTTGCGCCGGTAGGGGGAAAGGAGTGACACCACCATCTTAAAGGAGTTGTAGGAGGGTTGTTGTGGCAGTCCTGACAAGACCCGGGGACTACCACACAAAATAAAAGGGTGTAAGCGAGCAGACCGGGGGGGGATGGTAGACCTCGGCCGTGTGCATGTCCAACTTGCAGGATAAACAAGCGCCTACGTCCTTGTGGGCGTCTGTGAGTCATACTTTGACCCGAAGACCTAAAGGAAAAGTGAGAGGCCAGCAGTTATTTTTCATATATATATTTTGTCTCTATTGAGGCCAACAGCAGGCAATGTTGCCAATCATGTATTTTTCGGGAGTGGGCGGAAGAGGCCGTAAAGGCCTTGCCGCAAGGAGGAGAGTGCGTGGGTGATCACCGGAGGCACGACGAGACATTCGAAGAGAGAGGGAGGCACGGGTAGGAGAGGGAAGGGGGAGCGGGGCGCGCGAGAGGGGCGGAGGCAGAGAGCGCGGAGAGATGGTGCAGCGAGAGTGGATAGTAGTGGCGAGAGGATGAGCGGGGGGAGCACTGAGGATCGCAGGAGGGTTGGGGGGCCAGAAAGGTTGGTACTGGAAAAGGACCGTAGCGAGCTGCCCTGGAGCTTTCCTGTTTTTTCGTCCCGGGGATTCATTGAACATTTGCGCCCTTTTTCTGAACAGGTTATACTGTTACAGTAAAAAAGATGCCGTCAACTCACAGGCGTTTTATTAAAAAGAATTATCATTCTAGTTATACAATTAACGTTGTTATAATGCACGTTGCTACCTATGGAAACTCATATATATTATACCGACGACCAAACTAACCCCCAGGCTAGTTTGGGAAATCAAGATTCAATACCAAATCCTGATGCTCGACCCTCTCTCTCTAAACCATAGCAGTGTGCCTCCAAGAGTAGTGAGACGACGCCTTGCAGCAAATGCCAAAAAAGCAGAAGGTTCAAACCGGTCCCGAAGCGCTATCAAAGGTGTGCAAAATTTGCCAGAATACCTTTTAAAAATCACTATTTTTTTATGTGTGTATTATATATTCGATTT
>JABUQX010002761.1:12500-15000 GCA_015478945.1 Trachelipus rathkii | reverse complement strand
CTGCCAATTATGCACTCCATCCACAAGAACCCCCCAACACACACATTACACAAGTAAACCCACAATATAAACATATTACCATTCAACACAAACGAACTACACAATAAAACCAAAGAAATAGAAGTCTTTCTAAAACAACACAACATTCACATAGCCATAGTACTAAAAGCCTACCTACCCGACAACTATCCAGAACCACATATATGGCTATGATGCCATCTTCACACCCCAAATCACAACAAAAACCACACCCATTACTAACCCTTACATAACTCACCACCATACACAAACACCACCTTACAAAATAGAACGGTATTAAACGACAACACCACAAAAATGCAGTCCTTCACAATAATGATAAACAAAAAAAAAAACATACATTCTAATAAACCTCTACATTCTTCACCACACCTCGCCACAGAAATTACAAACTAAACCTCTCCGAAATCTCCCATCACCCAAACATCACAATGGGGGGTGACTTCAACGCTCACCACCCTACATGGTACAACGCCCAAGAAGCAAACCAAAGCGGAACCCACATCATAGCCAACCATGAAAACCTCAACATCTTTAACAACAGAAACACCCATACCAGAATCCCACATCAAACTAACCAAACGTACACATCACCAGAAATAACACTATTTCATGAAATTTACACACAAAACTCCACTGGTCAACACAAACCGACCTAAACTCCGACCACCTACCCATTATCATAAAATATCAAAATGTCAAGAAACCAAACTACCCAAAGAAAAACATACAAACTACCAAAAAACACACTGGATACAATTTACCAGACATATCACTAGCACATCAACACTCAAGAAACTAATACAAAATTTCACTTCTCTTATTCAAAAAGCAAGCTAACAAAGCCTATTCCCCAGAGGATACATAAAAAAAACACAACACAACTCTAACACCGGAAACAGAACAGCTAATCAAACAACGCATGTCGCTCAGAACAAAAACACCCACATCATTCCAAACGACAACACAGATTAACGCCCTAAACACCCAAATCACAGACCTAACAAACACACATTCTTCAAACAACTTCCAAACCTTCTTCACTAAGAACATCCAACACACGAATAATACCAGAATGTGGAAAACAATAAACACACTGAAAAACTCAACCAACATGCAAACACACACTCACGAATCAATCAAAAACCAAAACACTCACAACCCACAAACCAACAAACAACACGCAAACACTCACGCAGCTCACTTCGCAAAACAGAGTCAAAAACACACACAACCCAAAAAACACCCCAAAACCCCTCAAAACAGGAAAATCGTCAAAGCCCTCAAGAAAATAATACTCAACCAAGACCCAACAATAGAAAAACCACAATTGACCTAGAAAACATAACAAAGACAGTTAAAATATCTCCTGCAAATTCACTTCGTCAAACCTCAAAAAAAAACACCTCAAACAACTAGGGAACAACCAGCTTTAACATAATTAGCACAAATATACAACAATTCCATTAGCCTAAACTTCATTCCCCCTTTCTGGAAAAAAGCTATCGTTATAAACAAATTAAAACCAGGAAAAGACCACTCTGACCCTTCATCATATCGCCCCATCTCTCTATTATCAACACTATGAAAACTACTAGAAAAAAATACCAAACAAAATAGCCCAACACATCATCAAACACAATTCCAACACGGTTTCAGACAAAACCACTCAATTACAACCACACTCACAAACATTATATAACTCACATTCAACGGCCTAAACTCAAAACCAACTCATAAAACAATAATCATAGCAATCGACCATCAACAAAGCATTGGATACAGTACCCAAACACAACTTGATGGACAAAATAACAAAATCTAACATCCCCACTAATCTGAAGAAATGATTTCCAACTTTCTATCAGGACGAACAGCACAAATACAAACAAACAATACAAAATCCAGAAGAGTAAACATCAACAACGGAATGCTCCAAGGCGCATTACTATCCCCCACACTATTAAACCTATTTACGACCTATCTACCACAACCACAAACAGATCACACAATCATAACAACCTACGCAAATGACATCACCATAGCCACTACACACCAGAACCTAAACACGGTCACAAACCTGACACAACAATACATCAACCAACTTCAAAAATGGCAAACTGAAAACAGAATGTCCGCCTCACTAAACAAATCTTCAATTACATTAATTACCACCGACCGCCAACTTGGTGCCACACACTCACTAGTCTACCTAAACAACATTGCTATACCCTTTAGAAAAAAAACCAAAATCCTTTGAGTAACACTTGACTCGCGTCTCACCTTCACAAAATACATAAACAACCTAACTCCATCTGCAAGCAAGAAACTGAACATATTAAGAACCATCGCTGGCACAGACTTCACAAACAATAAACCAACATCCATCACTATATACAAGCAATACATTCGCCCGACTAAACTACGCTTCTCCAACCTGGCATCCACTACTGACTAAAAA
>JABUQX010002761.1:0-7500 GCA_015478945.1 Trachelipus rathkii | reverse complement strand
TATAATCCTTGACGATTTGATGCATAAATTAAATGAGGATATAGCTGAAACTTTCACAGTTTACTCTCATCATTTAAACATCACAGTATTTTTTATAACACAGAATATCTTTCATCAGAATAAGTATATGAGGGATGTGTCTTTAAACCACAGTATTTAATTTTGTTTTGGGCAAAGAAGGGATTAGTCAGTTGAACTGTTGTGGCCTACCCAAATGTTTCCTATCAAACGTAAAGAGTTCCTAAAAGTTTATAAAGAAGTTACCTCTATTCCTCACGGTTATTTAACTCTGTGAGCTTCATCCTAAGAACACGCATTGAGTTACTTCGTACAAATATCTTGCCTAACGAGATTGAGACAGTATTCATACCTGAATAATGAGTACTCTAGTAGCAGAATATTTACCTCTTATGAGAAAATTAAAAAAACCTGAAACCTTCTGAAAACGTAAACTGATCTGTGAAAAAGATGAAAAATTTATACAATGTATAGCAGAGGTATGCCTAAATCTTTATAAAAGGAAATGTTCCTTTTAAAACAGCCCTCAGAAGGTAAAGCTACGTCGTCACAGAAACATCATTAAAAAAACTTGCTGGTAAAAAAGAAAACTTAAAATAAAAAGAAGCTATTACAGAAAGGTGGGGTGTGTTCCTACTTTACTCTTTTCCAGTCTATAGCACCTGTGATAAACAAAGGGCTTTCTCATGATGAAGAAGGTAGTGGGTTTACCCATACAGCGATTTATGAGAAGTTGAAATATAATGCAGGAACCCTACCTCTACAACAACATCAACAACCACCATACATCACAACACAAAAAACAACAACAACAACAACAACAAAACAACAAACAACAACAAACAACAACAACAACAACAACACAACAAACAACAACAACAACAACAACAACAACAACAACAACAACAACACAGTTCGAACAGCCTCAATCAAACCCTCAACTGCAACAGATCGGTTATAACCCTTATCAACCATTGATTCAACAGCAGCCTTTGAGTTTATATGATCCGCAAGTTGAACAGATAAATAATTACGAGAAGGAACTGCATCATATATTAAACTCTGATGTTAACATTCATGAAAAAAGAATCCTATATCAAAATGCTATACAAAAATTAGTAGATCTAAAAGTTTTACTAAATTCACCTAAGGAAGATTCGGCTATAGCACCAGATACTAAGATTGAAGTGAAAAGAGAAGATAATTTTAAACATATACTCAAGGAAAGCTTACCAATGAGGAATAAGAAAACGGGTTTAGCTCTATATAAGATTTTAAAAGATCAACTTACTTGGAATGAACTCGGTCAAATCATTATTGACGGAGAAACAATAGCAGGATCGAATATTGTTGACTTGATATCTGATCTCTCGCGTGATTGGAAGAAGACTCCTGTGACAGGATGGAACAGGATCAAACAAGAACTTCAAACTATTAATTTCCGAGAACTTTAATCCAGATAACCCAAGGATTACGGAACTGGATATATTCCAATGACTCCTAGGACCAGATGCGATCCCTCTGGTACTTTCTTTTGACATCGGATAGATTAAGATGCTAAGTAGAAGTTACATTACGTTAAGTGCAGGGAAGAAATAAGAAAAAAAACAAACTTACGCTTCAAAATGGATTAGTTCCTAATTATTTATTGTACTTCTTTATATGATTGTATTGTATTGCAATTTTAATTTGTATATAAACCTATTGTTATCGTTCTGTATACATTTCTATTTCTTTTTTAGATTTTGTAAATTTTATATAGTTAATATTATTTTGTAATTGAAAAAATAAAATTATTTCATATAGAACATTCGGTTTTTTTTTTAACACCTTTCAGTATTAAAATGAATATGTTTTTATGAATAATGTCATTGGTGGTCATGGAGGCTAAGGAAGGCGGCGTCGATAAATATTACTTTGTGTTGAAACAGCCTTACAGTTTATGGGGCTTTCAAGTTCGCTTCAAAGTTTCCCTCATATAAATTAAAAAATAATTGAAAATTATTTACAAGGGGAGGATGCTTTTACTCTACATAAAACCTAATACGAAAAAATTTCCACACGAAAACCGTAGCCCCCCACTTAGATAATGTATGGCAGTTAGATTTGACAGAGATGATAAAATATAAATCTTACAATGAGGGGTATCAATACATTCTTTTTGTGATAGATGTATATTCCAGGTATTTATGGTTAAAGGCTTTAAAAGATAAAAAGTCAAAAACTGTTGCTACAGCAGTCAGAGAAATTATAAATGAGGATGACAGATATCCTCAATTGATGTGGTCAGATAAAGGTTCAGAATTTTTAGGTAAAGAGTTTCAAGAAATAGTTACAGAGTATGATATAGGGTACTACAATACGTACTCTGTTAATAAAGCTGCAATAGTTGGAAAGAGTACAAAGAACTATAAAAGAAAGAATGCCATATGTATTTCACGAAATGAATACATTTAAATATATAGATATACTGCAAGACTTGGCTTATTCTTATAATAGGTCTTATCATAGAACACTTAAGAAGACCCCTCTAGAGATGGTGAAGACAAAACCCTCAGTTCCGAGTCGTCCTGTACGGAAAATTAAAGATAACACAGGTATTAAATTAGGAGATTACGTGAGAGTGTCTAGGTCAGAATGAAATTTCAGAAAAGGGGTATGAGCGGAGAAATGGTCACGAGAAGTTTTTTAAAGTAGATTACAATCAGAGAAATTCCAAGAGACGGGTAAAATTCTACTATTCTTGAGGAATATAGGCGGAACAAATAAAAGGAGGGTTCTATAAACAAGAAATACAGAAAATACGTTTTGATCCTAAGAGTCACGAATATAAAAAAATAGAAAAAATATTAGGATCTAAAGGGAAAAGTAAAAATAAACAGTTCTTGTCAAAGGCGTAGGTTATCCCTGCGAAGTTTTAAATAGTTATATAATGCTAGTGAAATTAAGAAAACATTGATTCAGGTTACTTTGTGAACAGGAGAGTGATCATCATTTCTATTAAACTCTGCCTTCATCGGCTTTCTATGGATCTGTATCCTGAAATAAAATATCAGACTATACAACCCAATTATTGAACACTATAACTTTTGATCGAGAAATGTATGAAGCAGGATTAAGTGAAATAATTCTCGACGCCGATATAGAGAATATGCCTCTTTCATATTTGGCGTTTACGATACTTAGAAATGTTGATAATGTTAAAAATGTATTAAAAAGTAAACCTAATATTGCAACCATCAAACGAGGAACCAATGAATATTTCGTTGAAAATTATTTTTTAGAGCACGGTCACTATAATTCGGTTACTGATGTGTTCATAGACTTAAACAAAAAATTTGAAGAAAGTCAAATATGTAAAGATTTAGTGTTTCTTGTTAATAAAACCGTTAACGAAGATAACGTGTTAATCACATTAAAATCTCATGAGCATGTGAACCTGAAAGATATAAGTTTATTTATTTTCCGCGCCTCAGGTTGGTTTCGTAATTGTTGTTACTCACATGTATACAAATTATCGGGAAATAATATCAAACCATCTCTAAAGGATCTAATGCGTTATATACCAACGATGGAAGAGTATGTCACAAAAAATGACACCAAGAGTTCATTACATTTTGTATGCTTGCCTAATAAGATGTTTCAAGATCCTGGTATGGCCTATGTTTATACAGATTATTATAGACCATCAGTATGTGGGGAATACTAAAGCCTCTTTGTTAGGAGTAGTTCATTTTCCTAAAGGTCGTAAAGTTATAAGCTTTCCTAATGTTCCACTACTTACCTATGAGTAAGACCCAACTGAGTTCAGTTCGCGTTTATATAAGAGAGTCGAAGGGGGGGCAAAAAAAAAAAAAACCATACCCTTCACAATTGGTACAGCAGTGTGTAAAGTACACAAGAAAGAAGCTCCGGTAATAATAATAATAATGGAAAGAGAAAGAGTCTTCAGGGGTTCAAGAATGCAGAGGGTTATATGGTTTAGGAGGATTTTTTGCTTCGTTATTTCGTAGAGCTTATTCCCCTGTTTTAAATCAGAGGTAAACATTCCTAAAAAAGCAGCCAGAAACAGGAATTAAACACCAATCCAGGGATTTATGGGGGGGTTGTCGACCTCGATAGTGCTGTTTAAAACGCCGCATAGCTGATGTTTCAGATGAAATGTTAGAACGATGTCAAACGAAATACGGCGCCAGATGATGGCAAAAGGTTGTAGGTGGGTCGTAAAAAAACCTGTAAAGAGGAATATAAAGGACCACTAAAGAAAAAGTGTATTGATGTTGTTTGCTCTCTAATAACAGTGAAAGTGGTAACTTTTTTTTTTATATAAATAATAATAACCTGCATCTTTTCGTATATAAGGAATGTTTAAACATATCTCTCCTCATTATACGTCAAGCGATTGTAGTAGCAAGATGCATTTCCTCCATCCCTCTAGCCCCGACTGCTGTAAGAGCGAATTGGATCTCTTTTCTGTGAATCCTACAACAAATCAGTGTGAGTGAATCCAATTTTATTAGTATTAACCCCGTTCACGCAATCACAAATACAGATGTACCTCTCGAATTCAACATCCCTGGCACTTCAGACCAATATCTTGATCCTTCGAATGTGTTTTTATATCTGAAAACTAAGTTAGTAAACGAAGATGGTTCAAATCTCACAGGCACCGACCACATAGTATCCACCGAGACAAATTTCCTGTATACATGTTTCAATCAACTTGAGGTGTTTTTAAATGAAACATCTCTAGGAGCATCAGCTGCAAGTTACCCATACCGAAGTTATATCGAAACTTTACTAAATTATTCGGATGATGCTAAACAGTCCGATTTACAATCATGTGGATACTACAATTTAAAAGATGTAGAGAAACATAGGGACAACGCCGCTAAATCTAAAAATAACACTTACGAATATTATGGACGTGTAAACGGTGATATATTCTCACAGGAAAGACTTATTCTACCATCAGTGGACACCCGCATCAGGCTAACTAGATCTACTCCTCAATTTGCGCTTAATGTTCAAAGCAACGCTACAGCCACAACTACCGCTCCAAAACCTATTTTCAAATTACTGGATGCTTATCTTTATGTACGTAAAGTGAAATTATCTCCCTTTAAACATATGGAAATCGAGAAATCTCTTTTGTCCGATACAGCAAAATATCCAATCAAGAGAATTGAGACAAAATTTTTTAACTTTACCCAAAGGATCTATCGAGTATTATATACCTAACATCGGTAATGGCAGCTTACTCAGAAAGATAATGGAATTGAGAACACGACGCCTATCTCTGGAAATACGGAAAAGTCGCCTTTAAATTTACCCATTTCGGACAGAGGTATCGTTTGCATTGTGAATGGTCAACCATACGGTCGTGATTTTGAGATGATATACGAAGGCTCACATTCTCAATGCGTCCTTTTTACGATTTATTTGCCAATACTGTATCTTGCAGCGATAACGGTACAGGTGTTGATCTCAAGACTTATGCTGAAAACAGTAATTTATATGCGTACGATCTCACAGCTGATCTTTCAGCTTGTAATGGTTATCATCTCAATATCCTAAGAAAAGGAACATTAGGGTTAAGTCTCAAATTTGGACAAAGTTGACATCATCGATCTCAGTTCTGGTGTATTTGGAACATCCTCAAATCATCGAGATTGACAGAGTACGAAATATAATCTTGAATTATTAAAGATGAATGAAGAAGAAATATTAAATGCCTTTAGAAACGAAAGAAGATTTTTAGGTGTATTCGCATGTAATGAACTCGGTTCTGTGAAATTGGATACCGACTCTGGACTTATCTTCAACACTTCTCCTCGGGGTGTTTCGAGCAATGGTCACTAGATAGCCGTGTATAAGAAAAAAATAATTATTGTATATTCTCCTTTGACTCTCTGCAATAGATTTATGTTATAGTAATCATTATGTAAATCTTTTTTAAAATTAATAATGTTCAATATGTTAAGACTTTATGTTTTCCTGTACAACCTATCACTCTAATTTATGTGGGATTTACTGTATTTATTTCATTATATGTTTTTTTAATAAGTTTCTTTTAATAAACTTGTTAATATAATATTTTTGATGCTAAAAATTTATATGTAAACGATTTATGTAGTTTGCACTTATGTTATAAATGCTTTAAAATAAAAACTTGTTTTCTTTTCCCGTTTTATCCAAAAGAACTTATTTATTATACTAAAGAAAAAATATGGCTTGAATAATAGATCAATAGATCATAGATCACGGGTGGGTAGGAGGTTAGTATGATTAACTGATTTATGATTGTACTGCTTTTGGGTAATGTAAAAACATGGACAATTTTAGTAAAATATGACTTTGAATCAATAGTTCAATAGATCAATAAATCATAAGATCATGGAAGGATAGGAAGGTGTCTGGAAGGCCAGTTTGATTTACTGATTATACTGGTTTGATTATTGATTTACTGATTTACGCTTTACTGATTTTACTGATTTTACTGCTTTAGGGTTATGTAAAAATACAAATTTTTTTAAAGTTATAAACATATAAAAAAGTATAAAAGTTTTGTTTTGTTTATACAAAATATGCTTGAATCAATAGATCAATAGATCAATGAATCAATAGATCATGGATGGGTAGGAGGGTAGTTTGATTAATGATTTACTGTATTTACTGCTTTAGGTATGTAAAACATAACAATTTTAGTTAAAAAATATGACTTGAACAGATAGATCAAAGATCATAAACAATAGATCAATTAGATCACGGAATGGGTAGGATGTAAGTTTGATTTACTGATTTACATGCTTTAGGGTATGTTAAAACATAACAATTTTAATACAAAATATCGACTTGAATCAATAGAATCAATAGATCAATAGATCAAGGGGTCATGGATGGGGGGTATGGAGGACAGATTGATTTACTGATTTACTGATTTACTGATTTACTTGTTTACTGCATTAGGGTATGTAAAAACGTAAATTCTTACAGTTATAACTTAAAAAGAATAAAAAAATTTAATTTTTCTTTTTTTTTTTTTTTCTAAAAAAATTTTCAATTTTTTTTTTTTTTTTTTTTTTTTTTTTCTGCATCCGAGGATACATCTTAAGAAAGATGTATACCAGTTTCTGTCCGTTCTTGTTAATATTTCAGGTTTGGGGGGCTGGAGACCCCCCCCCTTTGGGGTTGTACGTGTTATTTAACCCATATATTGATTGTGGGTACCTAATATGAGGGTGACACCTATACCAAGTTTCAACCTTCTACGGCAATATCTCAGTTTTGGGGGTTAGCCCCCCCCCTTATTGGTGTTGCAATGTATTTAACTCATATTGAGTGTGGGTACCCTTATTAGGTTGAATACCCAAGTTTTTACGTCGTTTCTTATGTCATATTTCAGGTTTGGGGGGGCTGGCTGGAGACCCCCCCTTTGGGGTGTACGTATTTAACTCCATATATGACTGGGGTAATCTCTCT
>JABUQX010002760.1:20000-27016 GCA_015478945.1 Trachelipus rathkii | reverse complement strand
CTGTGAGATCATAGGCATATAAATTACTATTCTTTGCGTATTCTTCAAGATTTAAGCCTGTCCCACTATCATTACATGATACAGTATTGGCTATTAAGTCGTAAAAAGGTCGAGTACAGAGAGATAGGTCTCCGTTGTATAACATTTCATAATCACGTCCGTGAGGCAGTCCATTCACATGTAAACTGATACCCCTAAGTCCGAAAGGTGTGAATTTATAGGGTGACTTTTTATAATTCCCAGAGTAGGCTTCATGTTCCACAATCCCTATTATTACTTTCTGTGGTAAATTTCCGTTCACAATGTTAGGGATATTGATACTCGATAAGCCTTGAGTGAAATTAAATATCTTGGTTTCAACCCTCTTAATAGGGTACTTTGCTGTAGTATTCAAAAGCGAATTTTCAATTTCCAAATGACGCTGTGGTGATAATTTCACTTTTCTGACATAGAGATAAGCCTCCAACAGTTTGAAAACAGGTTCTGGACATACAGCTGTAGCAGCAGGTTTACTTTTTATTTTAAGAGCAAATTTAGGATTTGAACGTGATAAAATGATTCTAGTATCTACAGATGGTAGAATGAGTCTTTCTTGAGAGAAGATATCGCCATTTAATCGACCGTAAAATTCATAAGTATTATTTATGACTTTAGCTGCTTTATCTATATGTGCAGCTTCATCTTTGAAACTATAAAAACCACATGATTTGAGATGAGACTGTTTAGCGTCGTCTGAATAATTTAACAAATGTTCTATATAGCTTCTATAAGGATAATTAGCCGCTGATGCACCTAGTGAAGTTCCGTTAAGATAGACTTCAACCTGGGTGAAACATGTATACAGGAAATTTGATTCTGTATATACTATATGGTCATCACCCGTAGGAAGATCTGTACCATCAGGTTTTGTGAATTTCGTTTTTACATATAAAAACACATTAGAGGGGTCTAGGTATTGATCAGAAGTGCCTGGAATATTGAACTCTAGAGGAACATCTGTATTGGTAATTGAATGCAAAGGATTAATACTGATAAAGTTGGACTCGCTAACGCTAATCTGTGTAGGGTTCATTGAGAAGAGATCCAATTCACTCTTACAACAATCAGGACTAGAAGGATGAAGGAAATGCATCTTGCATGTGCGAGCTCTGGACGTATAATGAACATTTTCATGAAAAACCTTACTTATATACACACATCGTATAAAAGTTATCAGTTAGTAATTAAATAGCAAATACATCAATACATTTTTTCTTTAGAGGTTTTTTCCGCTTAGTCTTTTTCTTTATGACAATCTTCTTGTTCCCTCGACCTTGTCCTGACATTTTACGTCTTATTTTACGCTTAACATCATCCAACATCTCATCTGAAACATCGGCTATACGTCTTTTTAATGCTGTACGAGGATTATTTCCTGCAGCAATATCTTGAATAGTATGCAAACCTGTTCTTATAGCTTTTTTACCTATATATTCCCCGCCTTTCCTGAGCAGAGGCCTTGCACTTCTCCATAGCTTGGCAAAAAATCCACCAAGGCCATACCCCCTCTGCATTTTTGTTCCCCTGAATACCCTTTCTTCGTCCATTATTACAGGAGTATCTTTCTTATACTATCTTTACACTGCGAGAGTATGTTAATGAATGAAAAAATATATCTGACTACACCTCTTATATATACCATTATGCTGTAATTACTGCATCTGCTTCTTTCTAATATGAACTTTGCATAACAATGCGCCGTATGTAAAGGGGAAAGGATTTCCTTCTACATCTTTTATATGCACGCGTACAGAGTCAAAATTTGATCTATTCAGAGGTAGATAATGAACATTAGGGAATGTTATAACTTTACTCTCTTTGGGAAAATATACTACTCTTAATAAAGGAGCTTTAGTATTACCTACATATTGATGATCAATTATATTTGTATATACATAAGCCATACCTGGATGATTGAGCATCTCGGATGGGGTACATGTATAATGCAGTACTCGATCTGCTTCATCTTTTAATTCATGTGGAGTCATGCGGTTATTCTCCACAGATAGTATAACCCTCTTCAACATAGTAGGGATATCATGAAGTATATCCAACTCAGCATCACGTCTACGAATATGTTTACGCTGCCATGGCGAACGTCTGAGAAAAAACATGTCACGGTCTCGTAGGTTTACATTTACTTTTGAACTTAAAGATATTATTACTTTATCTTCATCGGTACGCAATTCAGTTTTGTATACCAAGTCCTTACACATAATACTCATATCAAAGAGAACGTTTAAATGACTAAAAATAGCAGGCACCGATTTAAAATATGACCTCCGCAAAGTAAATTCTTCAAAGAAGTATTCTTTTGTACCAATCCTGGACCTAGGCAGATCACGAGTATCTTTCACTTGTAATATAGTTTCAACACATTCTACACTTCTGTACACCAACATCCAGAATAGATTGTGAGGAAAATTTTCTATGTCCGTATTTAATATCATTTCACATAATCCTACTTCGTATGCCTCTCTTTCAAGTTGTATAGGATTCATTAACACAGTTGTAAAATCCGAGAGTTTATTATCGGGATGTAAATCTAAGGAGGCTGAAGACGGGAGAGTTATATAAATGTGATCTACACTCTCCATGATTATAATGACAACTGATTAATGATTCTTAACTTCACTTGCTTTTATATAAGTATTAAACTTAGCAGGGTATCCCCTCCATTTCACCAGATACTGTTTATTTTTTCCTTTTCCTCTCGTAGCTAATATTTTTTCAATTTTATATTCATGAGTTACAGGATTGAACCTTACTTTTTGTATTTCCTGTTTATAAAATCCCCCTTTTATTTTTTCACCATCTAAATCTTCCAGGTAATATAGCTTTAAACTATCACGACGGAGTGGACGGATATTGTGCACTTTAAAAACTTCAGTAGTCCAACCGGATTCATATCCTTTTCTAAACCTTTCTTCTGTTCGAGATACTCTTACATAATCGTTTACCTTTATTCCTGAATTATCTTTTATTTTGTTTTCTTTTTCATGTAGATGGGTTCTACGGCCTCTAGTTTTTGACATTTCTAAAGGAGTTGACTTTATAGTTCTATGGTAAGATCTGTTATAAGAATAAGCCAAATCGTCCAGTATATCAATATATTTAAAAGTATTCATTTTAGTAAAGTACCTATGCATGCGTTCTTTAATAGTACGTTGGACTCTTTCAACTATTGCCGCTTTGTTTACGGAAAATGTATTGTAATAGCTTATACCATACTCCCAGAGCAGCTCCTGAAACTCTCGCCCCTTGAACTCCATTCCTGAATCTGTCCAAAATGATTTAGGTGTTCTCCTCTCATCCTCTATAATTTCAAGTACTGCAGCTGCAACTGTAACTGATCTTTTATCTTTTAAGGGCTTCAACCACAAGTATCGAGAATATACGTCAATTGTAAAAAGTATGTATTGAAAACCTTCATTGTAAGAGCTGTATTTAATCATTTCGGATAAATCTAACTGCCATATGCTGTCGAGCTGTGGAGATATGGTTTTCCGTGTAGGAAATTTTTTTCTTACAGGTTTATGTAGAGTAAATGCATCTTCACCTTCTAAATATGCTTTTAACTCTTTTTTCTCAATATTAGGATACCTTAAAGCAAACCTAGTGAAACCCCCAAAACTATTTGGCTCCCTCAGATTGAAGTAATGTTTATCAACCACCTCCTTCGCCTCCATGTTGTCTACTGACACACGTGTAAGCATATATATATATATATATATAATATATATATATATATATATATATATATAATATATATATATATAAAGATAAAAGGGATAAAGAAAAAGGTTTAAAATAACATATTTATTTATATACAAACATTACAACTAAATAAATATATGATAATACATAATTACGATTTAATCCACCTATGTTTATTATAAGGTGCTTTTCTTGTTCGTCCTCTGGTAACACGTTTAAATTTATCTGATGCGTAAGAAGTGCCTGATGGACTTGAATCAGGTCTTGGCGTAACGGGAATATTATCTAAGTCTGCTAATCGCGTTGTATTTAAGATTAAACTTCTGGGAAAATTAATAGTCTGAAGTTCTTGTTTGATATCATTCCATCCTTTTACAGGGCCTTTCTTCCAGTTACGTGAGAGATCAGCTATCAAATCCACAATATTTGATCCTTTAACTATTTCATCATCAATTACGATCTGCCCTGCTTCATTCAAAGTTAATTGGTCTTTTAAAATATTATATAAAGCTATTCCTGATTTACGCACTCTAATAGGTAAGCTCTCCTCTAGGATATTTTTAAATTTATCTTCATTTTTCACTTCAAGTTTTACTTCATTAGGAATATCTACATTATCGGTTAGCGGGATACGTAGGGATGGATGTAGGTGCATGTCTTTAAGATCTATCAATTTTTGTATGGCCTCTTGGTATAAGAGGCGTTTCTCATGGATGTTAATGTCTGAATTTTAATACTTCTGCTACACTTCTTTCTCGTAATTGGTTATCTGTTCAACTTTAGGATCATATAAGCTATGAGGTAGAGGCTGCTGAAAAGCTAATGAATCGTTCACAATATAAGGATTCTGTTGGTGCAGCTGTTGTTGCTGATGTGAAAGAGGTTGTAATGCATTGTGTGGCAATATCTGCGTATATGGGGGTTGTGAATGATGAAACTGTGATTGTGGATTTTGCGCAAGGTGTGGCAATAACTGGCCATATTGAGGTTGTGAATGATGAATCTGAGGAACTGAATTCTGTACAGATGCTGTATTATTATACTTCATTTTCTCATACTCATTATATGGAAGTACAGCAACCTTCTTCATTATGGGGACAACCACTTAGATATCAGTGGAGCTATAACGGAGAAGAGTAATGGTAGGAATACCCCTCCTCCTCTCTGTAGTAACTTCTTTTTATTTTTCAGATTTTTTATGTTGAGGGAGAGTTTTTTAATGATGTTTCTATAACGGCGTAGCTTTACCTTCTGAGGTTTGTTTAAAGGAACATTTCCTTTTATAAGATTTAAACAGACTTCACATACACACTGGATGAATTTCTCATCCTCACTAATTAGTTTACGTTTTTCAGAAGGTTTCAGCTTTTTAAATTTTTTTTATAAGAGGTAAATACTTTGCAACTAGAGCACTCATTATTCAGGTATGTATACAGTTTCTATCTCATAGGGAAGAATGTTGGTACGGAGCAACACTCTGTGCGTGTTTTTGGGGTGAAGTTCACACATCAAATAACCGTGAGGGATCGAAGTAACCTCTTTATATACTTTTAAGAACTCTTTCCTTTGAAGGGGAAACATTTGAGTTGCCAATACATTAATTTGACTCATGTCTCTTCTCTGTCCAAACAACAGCAAATACTGTGTGTTTAAAGAAACACTTCGCATATGCTTGCTTTGATGAAAAATATTCTGCGTTATGAAAAACACAGAGATATTTAGATGGTGAGAATAAACTGTGAACGCTTCTGCTATTTCCAAATTCAATTTGTGCATTAAATCATCTAATACAATAATTTTGTGTCCATGTATATTGTCCAGCGATCTAATATCGTATATGCCTTCATGAAATTGAATCACATCTTTATATTCTTTAAATTTTTCCTGATAAACATTATAACACCATATTATTTTTACAGGGGTTTGCTCAAAAATCTCCATTTCCTTTAAAATATTTAATAATAGAAAGGTTTTACCACAGCCTGTCGGTCCAGCTACAAGACATGTAGCCGGACTTCGGAACGTAAATTTCTCCACATCCATACTCGTTAAGTGAATAATGAATAATGAGATTAATTAAAGATGTAAAGCAGTAAAGTACATGATTTTAATAAAATTTCGTACAATTTTATTAAAATGTTTATATAACTATGTGTATTTTTCTTACATTAAAAATAAAAAAGTATTAAAACAAAAATAAAAATAGAAATAATAAATAAAAAGTATTAAAACAAAAATAAAAAATATAAAAGAAAACATAATGTTAATAAATATATGAGTTAAAACAGTAAAGCAGAAAGTTAAAGCAGTAAAGCAGAAAGTTAAAGCAGTAAAACATGAGTTAAAACAGTAAAGCAGTAAAACAAAAGCATACTAATCCCCTAGGTAACACCTCTATTGATTTACTGATTTACTGCTTTAAGGTATGTAATGTATATGAGTTAAATGCTATTAAAAGCAGCCGAGAGTTAAAACAAAAATAAATATATGAGTTAAAACAGTAAAGCAGAAAGTTAAAGCAGTAAAGCAGAAAGTTAAAGCAGTAAAGCAGAAAGTTAAAGCAGTAAAGCAGAAAGTTAAAGCAGTAAAACAGTAAAACAAAAGCATACTAATCCCCTAGGTAACACCTCTATTGATTTACTGATTTACTGCTTTAAGGTATGTAATGTATATGAGTTAAAGCAGTAAAGCAGAGAGTTAAAGCAGTAAAGCAGAGAGTTAAAGCAGTAAAGCAGAGAGTTAAAGCAGTAAAGCAGTAAAACAAAAGCATACTAATCCCCTAGGTGTTAGGTAATAACACCTCTATTGATTTACTGATTTACTGATTTAAGGTATGTAAAGTATATGTTTTTAATAAAATTTCGTACAATTGTAGTAAAAATGAATGACTCATAGTATATTTGAAACGAACTTCTTTGAATAGTTTACATTGATATCATATTTTTCGTTCACGCGGGAATTTTGCGTCTGCGGACGCACGCGGCGGCGGTTACGCGGAAATATTGCGCCTGCGGGCGCACGCGGCGGCGGTTACGCGGAAATATTGCGCCTGCGGGCGCACGCGGCGGCGGTAATATTGCGCCTGCGGGCGCACGCGGCGGCGGTTTCGCGGATGGGCTGACCTGCGGACGCGGACTCGGACTCGGAAACGTTTGCGATCACTGTCTCAACTGTGTAACTCTTTAGATATATATTCTGTCATGCTATAAGTGTTATAAAAATACTAACTCGTAGTAGGAAGCATTCTAGCAGATTGTAAT
>JABUQX010002759.1:20000-35330 GCA_015478945.1 Trachelipus rathkii | reverse complement strand
CTCAGAGGAGGAAGAATGCGTCTAGAGGGTTGAGAAGAAATGTCCGTTGTAATAGTTATAGAATGGGGAGAGTAATGCAAAAGTTCGACTGGCAGAAAGTAATTGGAGAGAGTTAGTGGGAGAAGGAGAGTTTAAGAAGGGTTGTAAGAGTGGAACCATCACGGGTGAGTGACGCATACTCAAAACAGAGGTGAATAACACCCTTGTAAATAGCAAACATCTGATGGTGTGAAGAAATTCTGAAGTCGCCTCAGAACACCTAACGTCTTAGCAGCTTATTTAGTAAGAGAAACAAGATAATCCTTCCAAAATAGATTAAGATATAAAGAAACACCAAAAATATTTAGAATGAACAAAGGTAAAGGTTTAAATTGTATCCTTCGGAAAAAGATATTGAGATTACTGCCAGATAAAAATTTCATGAACTCTGCATATGAGGCATTTTCCATCTATTCAAGAGTTAATAATCTAAACAATTGCCTTTCCAATGGAATTATGAACCTAACTTTTCGTAGCATATAATTAGGGTACTACGGTGTATCCGAATCTGTATTGTTCGATTTGCATTGTTTGCAACTAGTCACTCTTTACTACGGGAGTCACGTCCCTCGTGGGAATATAGACAAATCCAATAAGGGGGAGGGGGGTTGGATAGCCAATATAGTGACTGTTTGATGCAGCAATTTTCAATGGGAGTCATATAGACTCTTAGAGGGCTCTAGCATAATCGAGGTAGTATTGAATGAAAAATATGAAAAGAGGAACCCAGAGTTTATAGGTTCCCTGCTAACTAGACCGAAGAAAAATTCTCCAAGTATTATTTTAAAATAGAAACATTAAATGGTCTGCCATTAAAATGTAAAATTAACAGCAGTTGGAGGAAACATAATAAATAAGAGTGAAAATGTAAAAACTGTAAGAGAAAACTGTTTTAGATTCACATATAAATATTTTCCCTAATTTAGATCAAATATAGTAAAGGTTTTAAATGTCTACTTCGCGTATATGTAAAGAAAAGAATGTTAAGTTTATTAAGTCAGATGAAAAAATATAAATATTTTTTTTCTACCTCAGCGTATTTGATTTATTGCGGATTCAGCAATGTAGTTTCGCAAACAAAATCAAGGAATAAAGAATTGATGTTAAAACAAAAAGTGACTTACGAGTTACGACTGTCATTGTCTAATTTAGAGCTGGAAATTCTAAAGCAAGCAGAAAAGCATCAAGATTAAAGATTGTATCAGTAATATTTAGAAATTTAATTTAATTTATACTTTTCTTAAGTCTCTTGTAGTATATCAGAATATTCAAGTTGGTGATCAATAAATAATAAACGATTTATTTCCATCTTCTCGTGTTATATCCTTAGTTGATAGGGGAAACAATAGGGGCAGTGACCAAAAGAGTTTGAGAATGACTAGTAAAATGTGTGTTATACCTTATTTGATGAAGGTTTTTGTTCCTGTTTTCTACCTTGGTAATATTTGACAGTCTGGGAATTTATCATTTCCCATATTGATTTGCATATGCTTATTGGTTATGGTCGTAGTAAGATCGTAGGCTAGTCACTTATTCTCCTGTGTTACGAGTTCTAACTTTTTTGCAATGCGTGGAGAGGATTATGTTTAGTATTTTTTTTAAAGATTGTGGTAGTCTGACATGTAGAATTCTGCAATTTTAGTATATATCAAAGAAGGAGGGGAAAAGCTACAAAAGAGAATATGTTAACTTTTTAGTCAGTGTTGGTGTGAGGGATAGGGATCGGAGAGAGATGGGGTAAAACTATCATCATCCCCATATACAAAGGAAAAGGAGGTACAGGGATTTGCAAAAATCTTAGAGGAATATCTCTGATTGACCATTTGACAAAGAAAATTAGAGAATTGTAGAAAAAAAGATTGAGAGCAGATTTTTTTTGAAGAACAGAAGGATATTGGAAAAATAGAAGTACGACAGATCTCATGTTTGCCTTGAGAATGGTAGTCAAATGGACGTGGGAATTTAATAAGAAGGCGTTTGTGGCTTTTATAGATTTGAGGAAAAGATTAGAGATATGCTTAAGAGATGATTATGGTGTTGACTGGAAGCTAAAGAGAGCAATTCGAAGTATGTATGAGGTCTGTAAAAGTAACGTGAGGACAGGTTATGAAAACGGAGACTGGTTTACTGCGATTACAGGAGTCAAATATGGTAGTGTATTGTTGCCAATATGCCTTATTGCATATTTAGATGCGGAAATGAGTAGAGCGGCGAGGAGATGGGTAAATTTGGGGGGAGACATGATAGCGTATGCTGATGAATTGGCTTGTTGGGTCTAGGATGGACAAAGGCTTAGGGAGGTAGTGATTAGCATATGAAATAATTTAAAAGAATCAGGATTGATGGTGAATGTGAAGAAAACAAAATTCTTGTTATAATCAGAGAGGAGAAAAGACTGAGAGTGGTGGAGGAGATTGAAAAGGAGAGGAGATTGAAAATGTAGGATGGTATAAATATCTGGTGGAGACCAACAAATGAATGTGACTGTCAAGAAGAGAGTTATCTATAACAGCGTACTGATGCTTATTCTGTTATATGGAGTAGGAAATGGAATACTACTAGCAGGGGTGAAAGTAGAATGTAATCAGCAGAGATTAAGATTCTGAGAGCTATGGTAGGGAAAAATAGAAGAAACAGGGTAGGAAACTTGAGGGTGAGAGAAGAGGTAGGTGTAAGGTCTACCATACATAGAATGGACGAAGCTAAATTGAGATGGTGTGAACATTTGTAGAGGATGCCAATGAATATAGTTGCGAAGAGAAGATGAAGATGAATGCCGGATGGGGTGAGACCAAGAGGAAGACCTAGAAAAGATGGAAGGAGTCAGTGGTGGATTCTCTGAGAAGGCATGGACTTCCCGCAATGCAAACCCTGATGCAGCGGGATGTGCTGTTAAATAGAAGAAGATGGAGGACGATGCTGATCCGTTGGACAGATGTAAGATGAAAGATATGTGTAGAAGTTTTGAAACGTTATTGTTAATTCTTTAATAATAGGTTTCATAGAATGTTTTATTATAAATTTCTTTTCGTGATAAAATGATATTTAATAGTTTTTGGTAGTACATTATACTATTCACGACAATCCCTCTTCCGTGAGATGAATTAGAAGTTAAATTAGGAAAGATAATTGTTTGCTAGATCAAAACCTTTAAGCCATAGTGGTTCTTAACCTTTTTTGTGTGGCGCTCACTTTCAATCAATAGTTGTATTGCCCGACGCCCCCCTTATTTGGGAGAGGTAGAAATTGTGACTAAATTTTATTAAACATGGATGATAAATTATTTTTGCTAAAAAAATGCAGAGATAAAGATTCAAAAAAAATGCCGATAGATAAAGATGAATACCATGAACTAAAATTGTTAATTTACTTTAATTCTGACTGTCGTAGAGAATAAAATTGCTACTGAAGATAATAATTTCATTTTATTGTGTTAGCATATCGTCCCCTCTCAGCGCCCCCTAAAGCTCTATTCCTCCCAGGGGGAGCTATCGCCCAGGCTACTAACCTATGCTTAAAGGAAAAATCATAATCGTTGACATTTTTCCTTTGTGATAAAAATAATTCAATTAGGGATGAAACTGCTGAAGAGGCGAATTTGCAAAGTTGACAAATTTCGAATTTTGGAACATAAATTGAAGCTTCAAAGCGGTTCCTGAGAGCTCCCTAATCTTTAGCTCAGGTTTCAAGATACAACAAGAAAACTCACAGCTTCCTATCACAAATTTCTAACCAATTTAGGAAATGTTTCATGAAAAGTTTCTTCACGAAGGAGAGGGAAAGTGAAGTTGATGGAAGGAAGAAACAAAAATTGGAGGCGGATAAGCCAAGTAGCCCATTACTATTTCCAAAGCCTTATTTTAAAATCCTGGAACATGTGATGCAGTATGTTTCACGTGATACAAGTTTTTTATAATCAAAAAAAAAAAAAAAAAAAGATGTGTCACAAGCTTTGGAGGAAGTAAAGTTAGATAAATAACGGATTTCTCAAGTCCGACGAATTCTGGAAAACATTCTGCGTGAAGCTTTAAGAACATAATTAAAAAAGCTGGGTTCAAACATTTCCAGAGCAGTGAGAGACTTTTGACACTACCAAAATAACCACTTTGAACAAAACTTGTTTCAAAAGGAAACTGGGAAATGGTCGTGGTAAGGAAGTGACTTCCTTGCTTATGGGTTCATGTTTGGTATATTCTTCTTCCAAAATATCCCCTATATCATGTTATATCATGACCTGACTTCCACCAAGTGAAAGACAAGACATGGTATAATAGGATTGTTCTCCAGAATATTCATGGAAGCATTCATAATGCTAAAAGCTAAATTTTCATTTCCGAATTGACTTAAGTGAGAAAATATCCTAGCAGTTATTATGAATTGCGTTAATTACTTGCTCAATTTAGCTAGTATACATGCAGCCAGGTAGGATACAAAGGCGGCTACGTTTCTTTGAATTATCAAATCTCCCTACGGGTTTTTCTATCATACAACACAGCGCTATAAGGAAAACTAAAAAAGTTGTTCCCAATATGATGCCAGAGTCTGAAACTAGGTGGAGTAAAGGGACAGAAACAATGAAGCTATCAACACGTAGTTTGAGTAGATACTTAATTTTTTCGGACATATGATGGACAATAAAAATAGGATCAATGAAACAAGAAGTGACCCAAGACAGCTGTACAATCGTAAGTTGAGTTACAAAATTTCTGACAGTTAAGATTAAGCAAAAAGGTAATCATTCAAATTGGTCATCTTTAAAAAAAAGTTTCAGGATCCTAATATTAGCTTCAAAATGTTGTCATAGATTTAAAAGCCATTCGAAACCGTTTATATAATGAAAGGGAAGTGTTTGTTAGTGATTCAACTGAAGAAGAACTTAATATCTCTTTACCAGAAATGAAATAGTGAAGTTGAAAGATTTCAGAAACAAAAAAGAAGTTGGTTTAGCAACTAATGAGAAAATATCAAGAGTTATGAAGGAAGCATAAATTATTTATGGGTGTCAGATGTTTTAATAATTGAACAATATTAGTTACTGCTTGCCACGAGAGTTATTTTCTGAAGATACACTCTTGTTCACGAGACATCTGGAAAAAAAAGGACCTATACCACTTCCAACAAAGAAAGAAAAAAATAATTTACACCCAACACACGACGTTTGATAGTCGGTAAATCGAACGTCACAAGCGGGGTAAAATAGATAAGAGAGAAGAAGAGAGAGAAGAGAGAGAGAGTACGAAAAGAAGAGAGAGAGAGAGAGAGAGAGAGAGAGAAGAGAGAGAGAGAGAGAGAGAGAGAGAGAGAGATGAGAGAGAGAGAGATTACCAGCAGAGTAAAAGATGAATTTGGACGATTACCAACAATTAACCGACAAGCATAGTTTATCGCCGTTACCAGGGCACATCGGTATAGTGTCTGAGTCTCGAGGCAAATAGCCAGGGTTCGATCACTCATCGGGATCCTAGGTAGCAATTACCTAGAATAGCTCCCCTCTTTGAATAATGCATTACCTTTGATACGAAAATTTAAAAAAAGTTTATCGACATTAAGGAAAGTAAAGAAAGTGTCTCTCATCCGGATTCGAACCAACGCATATTGCGAACAAGAACGAATAACTCATGGTCTTAACCATTCGGCCACTCCACGAAACTAAGGAAACCTAGCTCCAACGAAGTTTCAAGCCGCATGAGCCCCATTGAGATTAGCAACACGTTTTTGCCGTGTCTTTCCCTCGTTTTGCAATTTATATAAATATACTACACTAACCTCGTTGATTATACAAACAAAGGTGTAAAATCAACTGCTGTTAGTGCACTATATTATATAAACTGCACGGCGAAAGTGTTGATAATCTCAATAGGCTCATACGGCTTCAAAATTTGGTTTGAAGTGGGATTTTTATTCGGCTTCGTGAAGTGGTCGAATGGTTAAGACGGTGGGCTATTCGTTCTCGTTCGCAACATGCATCTGTTCGAATCCATATATATATATATATATATATATATATATATATTATATATATATAATATATATATATATATATATATATATATATATATATATATATATACTGTATATAACCATTAAATACGTGAAAGTGACTCTTACCTTTTCTTGCTTTAATAAGTATTTAACAGCTTCATGAAAATAATCAATGTCAAGCTCAGGAATGTCTACAGGAATATCCTCGTAATCATAATAGGCAAGAGCAAAGGCAGCGATGCCTCTACCAGCAAACTGAGCAGCTCTAAAGTCCATGAGACCACCAGAAGCTCCAAACAAATCCAGAACTGCAGGAAATGGCCCCTCTCCTACAGGAAAAAAATTCATTATTTTATTTAGGTATTCTCTTATTGTTTTACTTATTAATGTTTTACCATTAACATAAATCAATTGAATTTATTATTTCAGGATTGCTGTATTTCCATACCTTTAGGTATAAACAGATTTCCTCTGATTCTTCCATCTCTAACAACAATTCGTTCTGTACCTTCCGCTAAAAATATTCTTTCGTGTACTGCAGAATCTAAAATTATATTCTCATCGGCTTTGTAAGCCTCTTTTTCGTTCAAATGTCCTCTTAATACAGTAAACTTAACCTACCAATGATACAAGTAGAAAAACAACATTACAATACATACTTATGAAAACCTTATTCAAAGTATTAAACTGCCATAAGGCTAAAAGTTCTGCAATACATACAGTCATAGGCACCGTGACGTCTTTGCAGATAAATCTAAAGTATTTGGAAGTATCAGGACCTGGTCTTAGACAGCCAATTGGTCCCATCTGAAAGACACCCCTAAATGTGCCACCCATGGATCCATCTTTTGATAAGTCGATCTTGCCTTGCTCGTTTGCTCTAATATATATATATATATACATTTATATATATATATTATATAATATAAGATATATATAATATATTAAAGATATGACATATTAATAAATGTTATACATATGATATTTTTAATAAATATATATATATAATATATAGTCTTTCATCTCTTTAATGTCCATGACTGCGCTTACCTGAGAAATTTACGTTAGGTTTGGGCTTGGGTGGGTTTCCATATTTTACTTTCTGTCGCCTCCTTGAAAAGGGCTCTCCCCGTGAGCGTGACAATCTGATTTTATATAATATATATACTATATATATTATATATATATATATATATATATATTATATATATATATATATATATTATATAATAATTATATTAATATAATATATTATATATATATATATAAGAGAGAGAGAAGGAGAGAGAGAGAAAGAGGAGAGAGAGAGAGAGAGAGAGAGAGAGAGAGAGAGAAGAGAGAGAGAGATTGAATGAATACGTCATCCAAGATATGAAAGACCTTTATTTGGGATTTGGAGTGTTAGGTTGGACTGGAAAATACTTTTGAACTCCGGTGCCTAATAAACGCGCCTCACTGACAAGGAAGTAAAATTCAACGTACGAAATTTAGATCTTATACTAGGAGTGCTCATGGACATTTAAGAACCTCCCACTCCTTCTTAATATGCTTCATTCATTACTCTTTTCCACATTTCCACACTTTTTTATCGATTTTAAAGATGTCGGTAAATCTTGTTGTTTTGAGATGTCCTGAGAATAGCAACTATACACTGCCCCTAGTACACTCCATGATTCATCATTATTTGAGAGTTAAATGGCCTCTGCTTTGAGGTTAATGTTTCTAAAGTACTAGCGACTGGTATTGAATCAAGGTCTTGTTTCTTCATTAATTTCTGAAAAATTCTTTGACATAATTCAAATTTCCTCCTTGTAGTACATAAACTCTTTTCGTCTAAATCTTAATCCATGTTTTTAACTGAAATTCAAGTGCTTGAGCTCTTAGACAGTGAACCCTACTTTGTTCTCTTTTTCTCTCTATTCTCAATCTTCTATCAAAGGCGGATGCTGAATGTGCTCAACGGCGTAATCTGTTCACTTGCTATTGTTAATTTATGTTTCCATATTTTTGTTACCATATAGTTTCAACCTTTTTTTCCTACATATGTAAAAATTTATTTGTGCTGTTCATTTATCTTCTGACCCTAGTACTGTATTATCAGATACTCTTCGGTTACCAAAACATCAAAATAGAAGACATTGTATCTTCTTTTCGCTTCTCTGAAATTTTCATTCTGAGTGATTTCATGTTTAAACCCACCAGTGACGTTAGTCTAGTGGTCAACCCATTCGAGCAGATGACGTTGCAGCACCTATAGAAAGAATACAGAGAGATAATGTCATGTCGAGGTGATATAAGGTCAAGAGAGAGTAGAAAGTTACTGGCCGTTTATAAATCTTTTGACTTCAGACTTAACCCAATTCAAAAGAAAGGTTGAACTGGTGACCCCCTAAATGTCAGAAAAGTACTTCGAGTAATAACTGACAAGATCTTCTTTATACAGTTAAAATAACTGCGAGAAAGAAAAAAAAATTATATACATATGTACTGTTCTAATAGTGTAGGAAGAAGAAGCCCAAAGGAAAGGATCTATGTGCAAAAGTAGGGAAATGAGACTCCAGATGATCCAGGAAATTTGTGTCAAGTCTTAACTTAAGAAATTAGTCATTTCAGTATCTCCGATTGGGTAAGATGGGAAAAAGACAAATTGACAGAAAATCATTTAAAACTTCGCCATATGTTGCCTGAACAAGATAAATTGAAGATATTTTTAGCAAGAAGCCAGAAATTTTTATCAGTAGAAGAAATGAAGATGTCAGCGCATTTCTCATTAGTGAAAGTACCATTAACCCGTTGGATAAGATCCCTGAGGCAATTCAGACTAGATGAAAATTCACCAAGCGTGTGAAGAGAAGGAGAGTTTTTCAATTCTTGATATGCATTGTCTACATTACGAATGGGATGAGATCAAATGTCATCGAACAATGGATTTTGAGAAGAGAAATATTTAAAGAAAAGAAATAGAACCTGCTTATCCCATCATCAATAACAGTCTCTACTTTATTGGTAGAATTCGAGACCTCAATGCCAATTTGCAAAAGCAGAAACTAGTCCGATATAGGTGCCCAGATATATAAATATATATAAATATATATATATATATATATATATATATATATATATTATATATAATATAATTATTTATATAATAGTGAATAGATATTATGTGTATCAATATGTAGGGTTAAACCTTACGACCCTCTTAAAGTCCGTCGAATATGTGAAGAAAATATTTCCTCAAGTTCATCATCAACACGTGATGTCAAAGTTATGTCAGACCCTGGAGGGAGAGTTCTTCGCATCTCCGACAAAGAACTCTCATCATTAGACTACTTTCTGAGTCACCCTTGTTATAATTTATTACCCTGGGAATGACATCTAAAATATGGCTAAACCAAAGTTTTCTACTAAAATATTGACTTGTTTTTTAGTATTTACTTTTAAACCGGAGTATATATTTTATTTCTCTTAAGACATAATCTAATTAATGGTACTAGTTCTATTTTCTCATTTTATTTTGCTTTCTTCAATATACTTAATAATAATAATAATAATATTAAATAAATACTAATCATGCTTTTATCTTAAATCTGCTTTTCAATTATATTGTAAGTTTACTCAAAATTTAGTCGTGCAATTTAAGCTAGAGCATTTATTCAGAACCTTAATTAACCTTAAATTAACCTTAAACGATTTTAAGTAAAACAAAAAAAATCAAATTCAAAATACTTACTAACCTATTTTCAAAAATAAATATTAAATTTTTTACATCTTTAGCGTTATATTTATAGTTATAATATTTATTATTTTTTGCAAACCACAAACGTGGCATAGGGAATAACTAATCATAATCTTGACTAAATCGATCTCCTTTTCTATGTAAATTTGGTATTCGTACCCTTTATGCTTCCGGAATAAAGTATCAAAAAACGTCCTTTTTTTATTCTATATTTAATTTAAAATATTAAATTTCGCAACCCGCGATTTATCTATATTTTATCTCATATCTACTACTTGATTGTGCATTATATCAATAATATCCACTGATGCGTACTATTGTTATCAGATTTATTATATTTATTCCATCTATATATGTTTATGATTAATATTATTTTTTTATATTTTATTGATTTATTTTTGGAATTTTATTGTTCGGAAATTATGTGTTTTAGTGGTAGTGTGTATTAGTATTATAGTAGTGTAGTAGTAGTAGTATTGTAGTAGTAGTAGTATTATGAATAATGAAATGTAAATAACAAACTTACAGTGACCTGTTCCTAGGACCATAGGGTAGATTTATTACAAATCTTAAATTAAAAATATATAAACTTTTATATTTTTCGAACATCTTTAAATGAAAAAATTTACAAAAATATGGTCCAAATAGCCTTCATATCTACTTCTTCTTCGTGCTTTAAGAGACTTTTGTGACGATAACGGCGATGATACTTCTCGTCTTTAGGGTCATAGCTTCATACACTAATATAATACACTTTCGTATTCTATGAATATTTTACTTCTTTATATTTGTAATATAATGAGATAAAAATGTATGCTCTTAAATTTATTATAGTACTATTATACATCTTTATATTATCACCTCTTATATTACTTATATACATAAATTATTATATATTTATAGAAGTTATAAGCTATATAACCTGATTATATATATATATTACATTATATGTGACTTACTTAATATATTATATATATATAGTAGTAAGGTACTATATCCTAATTAGCAATCCGTGTGGTAATTAATCAATAGTGTCTTATTTCCCATTTTGTAATTTCAGATATAACAATATATAAATATTATATATATATTATATAATATTACATAATGTATTTATTTATACTATAGCTCTCCATTTGGCAAAACTGATATTATACACGAATATACATTATATATAATCCCGTAAATTATTATCTTATATAATTTATATCATTATTATACTATATTATTATATTACATATTATTTATATAATATTATATTATATCTATAGCATATACTATTATATATATATATGATATTTTCTATATATATCCATATTTATATTTATATAATATATATTTTAGATATTATATATATTTCTACTTATATATATATATATTTTATACTATATATATCTATATATACATATTTATTTATTATTTAATATATTAGAATATACAATGCTTTAAATTTACTTTTTATAATTTTCCTCGTATCTGGTCTACATACCCCTTTTTGGAAATCTCTTACAAAAAATAGATAATTTTATTACATTTAATCATTTAATGATCTCTGTGTTATATAATATTAAAGCTGGAATCATAACTCACAAAGCAATCGCTTTCACTACGATAATTCAATACAAACTAGTCTCTCTCTCTCTCTCTCTCTCTCTCTCTCTCTCACTCTCTTCTGCTCTTCTCTCTCTCTTCTCTCTTCTCTCTCTCCTCTCCTCTCTCTCTTCCTCTCTCTCTCTTCTCTCCCTCGTATCTCTTTCAATATGCATAGGTGAAGGCAATCCTGATAATAAAAAGTAATAATTTTCCTCTTTTTATAAAGTTACTTATATGAAGCGATTCAGTCAGTGCAGTAGAGGGGTTCAGAGCGAACCCGAGCCAGTACAAGGTAGGGCCTATTTCGAGCATTGTTAGATAAATAAAAAGTTTCTAAAGAAAAAAAAATGATTTATACATATAATTAGTAAGTGCATTTTAAATATTGTTAAAAACAATATATATATATTATAATATTTTATACATATTATATTATATTTATATTATCTATATTTTATATCTATATATATATTTCTACTTTATATATTATTAAATATTATAATATATAAGGTATCTATATATTTTTGTTATTATATATATTAGTAACTATATATACTAATATATATATTATATATATATATTATAATATATATATTATATTAATTATTATTATATATATATTTATATAATTACTATAAAATTATATATTAAAATATTTTTAATTAAACTGTCCATAAATTTTGAGTTCTTTATACTTTTTATTATATAAATATTTTGGAAAAAATTTATATATAATATATTATTATCGTTACATAATATTAATATATAATATATTAATAATATATATAATATATTTAGTATATATATAATATTATATAATATATATATATATATATATATATATAGTATTATATATATATAGTATATATATAATTATATATATATATTATTATATATATATTATATATTATATATATATATATTATATATATATATATATATTAATTTATATATGATTATTATATCTATATTATTATATTAATAATTATATATTATTATATATATATATATTATATATATATATATTAGATATTATATATATCTAGATATAATACTATATATATTATATATATATATGTGAGTTGTTAAAATAAAAAAAAAAAATAAAAAAATTAATAAAAAAAATGAAGACTCCGATCTCTCTGAGTGTCATTACCTCTTTTCCAAGTAAAATGTACCTAATTTCTTTACTAGTCTCACAGTGTTGAGAACTCATATAAAATCATTTCCAAAATTGTGGATTTTCTAGTTTTGTTAATGGATACAACTCAAAGTATTTCTTGGTGTAACCCGATTACCAAGTTTATTTTCATATTACTGATGTTTATCTCTTAATTATTATACTTAATGGTTAATGCATCCTTTTTCAAAGGTTATATAATAGTACGCGTCAAATCAAAAAAAAAAAAAAAATATTACCTAGCATTAAAGTGGAATAGCCAAGCAGAGAATCTAGGGTCGAATACTGATGCTGGCGTCGATCATATAAGCATTGTGTAGTTACTGTTACTAAATGTTAAACGGTTAAGCAAACGAAATCCACCCTCAGTGGTTACAACGCTCAGCCTCTCTCATGCGCGCATTAGTGCGTATGGAGGGGTTCCAGCTAGAGCGTGGTTATTTCTAAATAAAAAAAAAAATTTGTCTATCTGGTAACAATCATGCCTATTACACCTCTATTAAATGTTAGCGATGTAGTCAAAATTTGCTCATTCAAAGTAAAGAATCACTCATTTAACAGCAAATGGAAAGAAATATATGAGGATTTGTTGTATAGAGAAGAGATACGAACCAACCATATATTTAATTTATTTGTGAATCTACTTAATTACTTACATGTTTTCACGTTAAATGTTAAAGTAGGTGTGGAAAATTGAGTAATATATGTGATGAGTTGTTGGTGTGTTTCAAAATTACTATCAATACATACTGTAATTCTAAAAAAATGAAAATCGTAACTAATTATCGCATCTGATGGTTCAACTATATGATTAAAATATCCATTTAAATTAATAGTTCCTCCTGCCTAATTGGCTACATGTGAGATCATTGTAAATTTATGAGGCAAAATGAGGGATATGTCAATTTTTTCTGCTTGCTGTTTTAGTGATATTTTCTTCTATAACAATAAATCAAAGATTAACAAAATTTCGCATCTGATTGTTCAACTATATATACTTAATGTGTGCATTTGAAATAATAATGCCCTATCTTAATTGACTATTTGTAATGACATCATTGTAAAACTATGGAGCAAAATGAGGATATGTTGCAAATTTTTTGTTTGCTTTTTCAGCAAGAATTTCTCTTAACAATAAATGAAGGATAAATCAATTTTCGTATGTGATGGTTCAACTTTATATTTAATCTGAGAGACTCACCTCTGTCAGGTGAGATCATGTACAAGAAATATTGTCAGCTACAATAATTTGTACGAAGATTCATTGTCAGTGCAATGGACGAAGAAAACCAATGGCAACTAATCTAAATCTCATGTCGACTAATTTGTTGATAGAATCTTCCTATGAGTCAAAGAAACATCTTTAGATATTTAGTTACCTTACCTTTTCATCCTCGTCTTCAGTTAAATTCTGTCTCTTATGTATTTGCCTTGTTCATAAAAAAACTCAACGAATAGCATAGCTGGGCACCATCTAGATACATTTGTATTTGAATACATATTTAAATATATTTTTTGTATTTAGAACAGTATTCAGTTTTAATGCATTCAAGTGCAGTATTTAAATGCTTTAATGAATATTTAAATTCAACGTCTTCATATACTCTAAAATTCA
Source organism: Trachelipus rathkii (assembly GCA_015478945.1). Taxonomy (NCBI): domain Eukaryota; kingdom Metazoa; phylum Arthropoda; class Malacostraca; order Isopoda; family Trachelipodidae; genus Trachelipus; species Trachelipus rathkii. Next base: position 21,182 of record JABUQX010002759.1, on the reverse strand, counting down.
AATAGTAATAAAAAAATAGTATATTAGTGTACAAAAATATAATGTATTTAAATAGTCGAAGTTTTAAAAAGTTAAAACAAAATTATTTTGAAACATACTGCATAAGGCTACGCAACCAGTCTGCACGCATGAAAGTATTTTCCTTTCTAAAAAAAATTTTATCAACCGGTACCGATACCGGTACCGGTAGAGTCGCAAGGAAAGACACTAGGGTTCGATCCCTGATCCGAATCCTAGGTACTAATTACCTAGGGCAGTTCCTCTCCTAAAAATAGAGCAATGTCCGTGTGAGGTATAAACTTTTATATTAAAAAAAAAAATTACTGTCCATAATTACATAACTTAAATTTATCTTTTCAACTCCTCCCTCCGGGTTTTCGAAAGTACCTCGTAATGGGTGTTCAAACCCCTATTGATAATATAATTACGCAACGCTGCTCACCGACACTAGTATATTAGTGTACAAAAATATAATGTACTTAAATAGTCGAAGTTTCAAAAAGTTAAAACAAAATTATTTTGAAACATACTGTATAAGGCTTTACCGCAAACACAGTTGGTGAATGATAGTATTTTCCTTTTTAAAAAATTTTATCAACCGGTTACCGATACCGGACCGGTACGAATCGCAAGAAAGACACTAGGTTCAGATCCCCCCGCGTCCGGCCCCCGATGATACCGAATCCTTAGGTACGAAATTACCTGGGCAGGTCCTCTCTAAAAGTAGAGCAATGTCCGTGTGAGGTATAAAACTGTTTATTATAAAAAAAAAACTTTGGGGGTCTGGTTTGAAAAAGATTTAAAATTTACTTTTCAACTCTTCCCTCCGGGGACCCTCCCCCCCTTATAAAGTACCAGTAATGGGTGTCCAAACCCCATATTGATAATATAATTACTCAACGCTGCTCATCGACACCACACACCCTTTTCAGTTAAAAAAAAAAAGGGAATTAAAACAACCATTTGCGAAACAATTTAGTACACTTGTTCCAAAATTAATGAAAAAAAAAACATAATTCATCAAAGCCACTTTTATTTTTTTTAGACTGAACAAAAGTTTTCTTTAATTTTAAACTTGTTTTCATATAAAATCTCACTTTGAAGAATTAAGCAACGAAATATATGAGACCCACCCTACATCTTCCTAACAATTCATAGCAGTATCAAAGGTCCTCCTCTCCC